>JASANP010001010.1:0-46910 GCA_030849625.1 Wallacemonas sp. TrypX
GATCGCGACTCCCCACAACAAGGCGAACAAGTACGATGAGGACGACGACGAGCTGTAGTCACACCCAGTAGTCCACCGCTCTGGTTTGAAATCAACAGTGTGGAGAAGTGAACCACTATGTTCTTTTTTTTTTTCGTACCGTCAGGGAGAAAAGCATTCTTTTTGTTTTTCATCGACTTCGCCACTTCGTGCGTGCAGCAACATCTGCAGCCTGGAGGCCTCTGTCCCAGGCGGTGGTTGTGCGCGGTCTCTGCGCGCTGGTGGCGACGGCGTGGGGATCCACTTGCGACACGGCGGTTACTCGCTACCTGAGGAGTGGTGGCGTTGCTAGGCCGCAGCGCTGTTAGGTGTGTAGTCACCTCCACGCGTTCTTCGACTCCCAAGTGAGCAGAAGACGGTCCGTGGACGTGACAAGCCGCCCACGGCACCAGTGGTGGCTCTGCGCCTTCCGTGTTTTTTTGCTTCGTGTCTTGCGCGGCAAAGTACACGCGTGCATGTGCCCACAGTTTTTCACGGGAGCGAACATCAAAACTGTTGAGTGTTGCTCGATGATTTCTTTTTTTTTCTTCTCCATTTTTTGTTTTCGTGTGTGTCCCGTGACACAACATTTTTTCCCTTTCTCTGTTTTTTTGACCCCTCGTGCTTGTTCGTAGTTCTTGACTGGAATGAAATCCAAATACTGAACTGGCAAAAGAAACAAAAAAAATCTCGTTAATGCGATTGTCGTTGTTTCCCGTTTCTTTGTTTGTTAAACTCGGCTGAGTAATTTGGAAAACAACACCAACAAGAAGAGGTCAATCGAAAGCATTCTGGGAGGCTAACGTCTCGCGTTTGTTTTCCTTTCTCCATCAGTTTGAATGGTAGTGCTATGAAATAACCGGAAAAAAGAAAAACAAACAAAAGAACCTATCGTTGAACAGCACGTAAAGCAAATGATCTGCCATTTATTAGCGTAAACGCCACCGTGTGAAAGAAGCGAGCCCCATCCACAGAAGGCACACTGCCTCTCACTGACGGATGAGCTCTAGAGACGCTACTTGGGACCTGACGTACACACACAAAAAAAAACAAAAACAGTAACAACAACAGCAAAAGATGCGGTGGCACACCCGCCATCGCAGCACAGCGACGACAACACTCCCACGCCCCACGTCAGCGTGCATCGGACAGGGAAGTCGACAACGCGTACGACAGATTCGCCTGGTGGTGTTAATAGCTGCCCGACCGCGGCCGTACCGCTGTGCCTTCCGCCAGTCTCGCGACGGTGACCTCTTTCATGGCGGAGTATGGCGACCATGTCACGCCTCGAGTTGGGTCCGAGGGAGCCTTCACTGTGGTGGCCGTGAACGCGATCAGTCGGCAAACAGAAGCTGGGTTCCCTTGGACACCGTCTTCACACCCTCACTCGCTCTCCCCTCACTCTTTTCTCCTTTATCACCTCCACGCTGAACGCTGTTGTTCCCCCCGGTGTGACCTCCCGCCCACACAACCACGCGGTCGTGCGTTGTTCTTGTGCCCTTTCGGTTCCCGCTTCTTGTTTATTACCTTCGCATAGTGACGAGGCTGATCACCGTCACTGCCCGTAGCAATCCACACAAGGACCGTAGCGAAACAGTTCAATCGAGCGAACAGAAAACAAAAAAAATCAAGGCGCGTACGACCTCACAGACTTCGCCTCTCTGACGACGGGCTCAAGCGCGCGCTCATTTCCACCTGCTTTCCTCTCACCTCTATTAGGGCACACGGCTGGGCAAAGGTGAGAGGAAGCACAGTAGTCAACCCCACTAGGATTATTATTCTTATTATTTTTCTCCTTTCTTTGTTAGCTCACGATGGATATGTACGACTCTGTGAAAACCCAAGACAGCGCGTTTGAGGGCCCCGTCAAGGACGCCGCCCCACGCCTTGAGCGCGTTCCAGGTTACGCGTCGCCGGGATCGTGCTCAGTGGGCTCCCTCTTCGCTGCTGACGGTGATATCGCGAGGCACCTGACACCCACACATTCTCCCGTGGATGCCTTCCGTGATGCGCCGCGACGCCGCTCCGTCTCCGTGCGTGTTGAACGCGCGGAGGCCGATCCCCACAGCGTAGCCGATGACATGTCGGAGAGCGGGGCTGTGTCATCGCCGGCCTCACCGCACACTCAGAGTATCGGGTCCTCAACAGCCCGGGGGGTGATGCAGGATTGCGTAGAGGTGATTGTGCGATTGAAGCCCACCGCCACACGTGTGCCGGACGCCGACATCAAATTCAAGATCACCGACGCAGCGGGAATTGGCTCACGGAACGGGGCCGCTACGAGCGGCACTCAACCATCATCGAAGGTGAAGGACAGAGCAGCTGGCGCGACACCACGCACCTCTCGCACACGCTTCAAGGATATGCCAGGGCAGACATTGGAAGTGTGGCCCCCCACCGCGTATGGCGGCCCAGGAAGTTCCACGGCCGGCGAGCTCTCTGCGAGGTCCAGCGTGGCGTCGCCGCGGTTGCCGTCTGAGCCCCAACCCAATGCCACCGCCACCGCGTCGGCGACCTCTGCAAGTCGGCTTTACCGCTTCCGGCATGTGTTCGCGCCGTCGGTGACGGACGAGGAGATGAGTGCGTCGCTGGTACCCGAGGTGCTCGAGCAGCTACGAGCTCAGTTCAGTGTCTGCCTTCTCTGCTACGGTCAGACTGGCAGCGGCAAGACGCACACCATGAACGCCCTCACACCAGAACTCACACATGCAGTCTTTCGCGACTTCGTCAATCCAGACACCGACGTGGTCGAGCTATCCTACATCCAGATCTACAACGACCGGCCTTACAACCTTCTTTGTGGCTCCGTTGCGGGCTCAGGCGAGGGCTCTCCACGCCGGGCACTGCGGAGCGCCAGACAGCACAATACCCAAACTCTTGGCACCGCGCTCCCTCGTCCGTACGGACGTGATGTGTGCGAACCGAAGCGCATCGTCACGAACGCCAGCCAGGCCCTCCGACTAGTGAAGCACGCACAAGCTCTGCGCTGCACGACCTCACATACACTGAATGCGCGTAGCTCTCGCGCGCACACGCTCATGACGCTGCAGGTGACGCGCTACGCGGCGGGTGTGCAGTCCTCAGCGGTGAAGCTGACTCTCGCGGACTTGGCGGGCTCGGAGCGGCTGAAGCGGTCTGGCGCCACGGGTGAAACGAAAGATGAAGCCATTGCCATTAACGGCTCCCTCTCGGCACTGCAGTCACTCATTCAGGCGAAGGCCGAACGAAGGCCTGTGCTGCCAGTGCGTGAAACAGTGTTGAACCGCTACTTGGCCTCGCGGGTGATGGGGTGGCACCTCATGTTCATCGTCACCGCCTCCGTGGAGAAGGACAACTACGTGGAGACAAAGTCTTCCCTCGACTTTGCCAACATCAGCAAGGAGTGCCCTGTGACGAAGCAGCGCGCGCGGCCGCTGGGCCAGCACTCACCGCGCTGGGGTGACATTCACACACCGCGAGCAGACGCGGACAAGGAGCGCATTCGTGAACTGGAAACGGAAATTGCCAGCCTGCGCCAGCTGCTCACCTCGCACGGTGATCCTTCAGGGACCGACTCGACGAGTCGCCACGACGCGGGCGCTGCGACCACCGGTGCTCATGGGCTCGCAGTCGGACGCGGTGTCCACCTGGCGAACAGTCAGTTGACACAAGCGAGCGCAGACGAAAACACCGACGCCGATGATACAGGGCAGCGGGACGACGAGCTTCAGGACCGTCTGGCTGACTACGCGGAGAGACTGTACGACAGGGAGGAGGAGCTTCGGCAGCTGGACGACCGCAATCGCAGCGACGACGAGCGTGTAGACGCACTTCGCGAACGCGTGAACGCGCAGATGGACGTGCTGCGCGCCGTCTGCCGATCGCCGAGCGCGTCCCCGGTGACGACTGTGGATGCGGAGCTGTCCCTTCGCTGCTTGGAACACTACTTTCTGCAGGCGATGGAGATGGCGGATGAGGCGGTTGAGCGGCGCCGCGTCGACGAGAAGGGCCGCGAGGTGTTACTCACCGAGAAGGCGCGCGAGGAGGCCAAGTACGCCTCACTGCTCGCACAGCACCAGAGCCTGCAAGCGGCGCACGACACGGCTGTCAAGGGGCGCCGTGAGCTCGAGTCAGTTGTTGAAAATCTTCGATTGCAGCTGCTGCAAGAAAAGTTAGAGCGCCTGGTGGGGGAAGAGGAGAGCCAGCTGTTGAACACGACCGTGACGAGGGAGGTGGAGGAGATTTCGGTCTATCGCAAGCAGCTAGAGGACTTGCGTGGCGTGGAGCAGCAGCACGTCGACACGATTGCCATGCTGGAGCGCGAGCTCATGGCCACCCAGACGGAGCGCAGCAACTTGCGGCGTGAGCTCGATGACCGTGAGACGACGTTTCGACTTATGTGGACCATTCTCACACCCCAGCAGAAGATCCGCTTTCATCACGACGCCCACAGCAGCGGCGCGGAAGTTGGTGCCTCGTCACTGACACCGTCACCGCCACCGGCTGGGTCGGCGGCAGCAACGGCCTCACTCGCTTCCCCCGTCAGCCCCGTGCCTGCGCCGATGTCCACGGCCGTCTCACTCGCTCAGGGTCACGAACTCATTCAACTTCGCTCCGTCGTCGCCGCGCTGCGTGCGAGCATGGTTGACAAGGAAGCGGCCTTGCGCATCTTGAAGTCCGACGCCGATCGTGCGAAACAGCAGTGCGAGGCGGTTAACAAGGAGCTGGCTGATACAAAGGCGTACTGCGATGCGTTGAAGCACGACGAGGAGCGTCAGGCGGCCGAAGTCTTCCGCCTGGAGACGTCGTCCAACGATTACGCGTTGACGGTGAGCAGGCTTCATGACGAACTGAAGCGCACCCGTGAAGCGCTGCTCGCAAAAGCCAAGGACATTGAACGATTGGAGGAGATGCAGCGCACGGCGCAGATTCTCGTCTCCAACTGCTCGACAGGCCCAGACACACGCCGCGAGGGACGCGACACGGCTTACCGTGGCTTCCGCCCCGACCCCCACACCGCCGCAACGCACACGACGTTCACCGCTGCTGCGCGGCCGTTTGAGACGACGCCTGCCGTGAACCCCACTCGCCCGTTTCCGTCGCCGCTCCACTTTACACTGACCGCGGCAGCTCGTCGGTTCCCAACGCCGGTTGCCCCCACGAAGCTGGTCTCGGCCACAACGAGCGCGGCACGTACGGGGCCTGTGGGCCCTGCCGCGGTGGAACCCACCCACACCACTGCTGCTCCTGCACCCGCCGCCCCCTCTGCTGCTGCTGTGAGCGCGGGCACGTCACACGGCACCACACACCGACATCGACCCACCCTCACCGCCGCCACGAGGGACGTGCGCTCTTCGCAGGAGGAGGACGCACCGCCGCTCTCAAGCAGTGGCAGCGGCGGCACTCCGCTCTTTGCTGCGTCTGCACTCGTGCGTGCCTCACGGCACACGCGCCCCGCCGTTCCACGTACCCGCACATCGAAGAAACGGGCGCAAACCGTGCCTTTCACGCAGTCGGCCCCCCCGAAGGCATTTGCCGACCCTCACCGCCTTAGCGCCTCGATCCTCTCCACAGAAAACCCGTCGGTGTCATCGACTCGCGATCCGCTGAGAGGCTCGTCTGCCGGACCACGCGCCGTACGGCACAGTGCGTCCTCGCGCCGCACGAGCCGCGGTGCCCCTGCCAGCCTGGCCTCGCGCAAGCCGCATTCCGTGCCCGACACAGTCACCGTGCGCCGCCCGCTTTCCACCCCCGCTGTGACCCGAGGCAAGAAGGAAGCCAGAGGCCCGCCGAGAGGAGAGATGGCCCCCAAGAAGCCGTAGAGACAAGGAGAGAGAGAGGAAGAAATGCGTGAGGGGACTGTCCCCTCTGACAGAGAACCAACGAACATCGTGGTGCACCACATAACAGCAGTTGAAGGAAACGTGAGACGGAGATTCATCGCGAAGGCCAGGAGTGCACGCCGTCACGCGTGTGCACTTTTTCATCCATTTTTTGCCCTGTGAGACTCTTCGCCTCGCTCTCTTTTCCTTGGCCAGTAGTCGCGGTGAGTGCACAGGCTGCCTTCGTTTCTCTCTCGCCTTCTCCCTTCCGCTTCCAGAACCACCATCACAGGTAGGCATTGCCGCTTGTCACAAAAGCAGACGGTAACAACGCACATATCACACCCTGATGTTACCTCCACCGTCTCCGACACGCGTGAACTCGTTTCTAGTGTAGTCAGATGGCGCGCTGCGCCTGCGCGCGTTGTTTTTCACTCATTATTTTTTTTGTTCTGTTTCTGTCCCCTTCTTCGGCCATGTGCTTCCCACTTGCTTTTTGATGCACCACTCTTCTCTTTTTTTTTTTTACTACCGTGAACGCACATTGTGGCAACACACCACGAGCACCTCGCGTCGCGGCCGTTCAGGCCTGGCGGAAATCCAAGATGACAATGACTGCTCGTTGTGAAGCATTTACTTCTGTATGTGTGTTTGTGTGTGTGTGCTTGCGCTTTCGCACGAGGGTTGCGATCCGTGCATTGGCCAGTACACCACACACACTCCATAGGTGCGACGCGACGTGCCGACAGCTTGGTTGTTATTTGAGTTGTGAGCCTGTCCACGAGGCGTGGTTGCCAAGGCAACACCCGTGCCTTTCCTTCGCTGCCCAGCTTCGGGCCCCTCTGCCGCGTTCTCTCCGTGTGTACCCTGCACTTCTCCTTTCTCCTCTCTCTCTCTCTTCCCTCTCTTACTTGGTCCCCGTCTCTTGTCGCCCGTACGACTGCCACGCATAAGCTTTCTCCCCACTGCCGGACGGCCACATGAAGACGTCCTCAGCGCTGACGGGCAGGGGTGATCGCATCGCCTTCCTTGTTGGTGGCGACGTCATCGACGTCTGTCGAGATGAGTTGATGGCGAACAACACGTACTTTCGGCGGTTCCTGCGACAGCACCCGGGCTGTACGGAGGTGCGACTTCACCACGTCCGCTACGCCTCATCCGAGGCCGCGCTGCGGCTCTGCGAGAATGGACAGGACGATCCGTATTTCCGCATTTGCCGTCGGTTAACCGAAGCCAAGGACGACGTGGCGCGGGCCCAACGTCACGCGGCGGGCGTCGGCGCGGGCGGTCGTGGCGTGAAGGGGCACGCTTCGGCCGTCGAGGACGCCGAGCGGGAGTACCGCAGCCGGTTCAAGGATATTCTGTCGCTTGTGGAGAGCTGCATTCTCTACGGGCTCCACTGGCATGCGGATCGAGCGGCGCTGGTGGCTGGCGCGCACCTGCTGGAACCTTCGCATGTGCGTCTTGGCCTCCGTACGGCTCTCTCGCTTTGCCATACCGTCCCTGACCTTGTGGAGCAAGTGACACGTGGGTACCACACGCGCGACACGGCCAAGGACCCCGCTGTACGACTGCTTATTGCTTGCTTGCACCAGCTTCGGCGCCAGCCCGCGTTGTCTCAGCCGGACGGGGCCGACGCGAAGTCCGAGGCACACTGGGACGGGCTCGCGGCGCAGTACCCCGTGCTGCTGGAGCTACTGCACCTCACCCTAGCTGACACGGCCGACACACCAGACGTGCCCTCTCCTGCTGGACGCTCCGCAAGGCACGCAGTGAATGAGGCGCGTGGCTCACAACGCCCCGTGACAGGTGCCAACCGCGGTTCTGACAAGGCAGTCACCTCTCGGTTGTCTGCGCAGCGCGATCCGTTCGCGCCCTTCTCGCTGGCACGCACATCGTTGACGACACCGCCGGCCTCGGCCCCTGAGGAGTCGCCAGAGGTGGAGAAGCGAGCCGCAAGACTCGTCGCACAGCTCAGACCGATAGTGCGCTCCCTGGAGCGAACAGTTGCGCGTGAGGCGGCGGAGCACGAAAGGGTGCTCGAGGCGCTCGACGGTCGCCAGCTACACGCACTGCAGGACAGCCTCGCTGCCTCACGCGCATCTCTGTGCGAACTGACTGGGCGCGTGGCATCCGAACGGCAGCTGCAGGAGGAGGCGCAGGCAGCCTTAGTAGAGCGGAGAGATGCGTGGTTGGCGCAGTGCCAGTACGCCGAGGACGCTGATATCTATGTCACTGCCCTGGCTACTGCAGCGGAGGAGATGATGGCGTTTATTAGCACGAGCAAGGCTGCTCTGCAAGAGGCGCCGAGGTCATCCGACGCGCCACCGACGGTGACGGAGTCGTGCGTGACCCTCTACGCAAATCGCGCGCGTGAGCTGCGCGGTGAACGGGAAGTGGTGCTGCGGCGCATCGCCGCTGAAGAAACTGAACAAGAGGAACGCGAAACTCACATAGCCACATTGACGCGCCTCTGATCAGCTTGTATCGTTGCCTCCTTTTGATTTTGCTCGTTTGAGACACGCAACACACATGAGCTGTTCTTTTTTTGGTCTTTTGCTGGTCTCAGGCCCTGTTTCCACAAAGCCGTACTCACGACGAGAAGTTTCTCAAGGATAGGCGCGTGGCCGTCTACATGCCACCGATCACAGGTTACTGGTCTGTGAAACGACAGTTCTCATTCCCTCCCTGCCTCCCCCTCCATTTTCTCTTGGACAGACACACACACACCTAGACGCACCCCCCACCCAGTTATGCCGGCTCACTCGGTTGATGCGGCCTGCGCCGATCCGGTGTACGTGTTGAAGCTGCAGCAGCGAGTGGCGGCGTGCCTCACCCCGCGTGACAGCCGGCTTGGGGCACCGCAGCTCAGTCGCACCTTCGAGGCCCTAGACACCAGTCACCACGGTAGCTTTGCGGAGGCGCAGGGTCCGTCGTCTTCGGAGCTGATCACCAGTGAAGCCGCGCTCGTCGCTGTGCTGCGACCGATATTTCCTCACACAGCTCTTCATGATCGAGATGTGGCGGCACTGGCACATCTGCTGCTCAGTGACGACGACGCGGAGAGCGCCACCGAGGCTGATCCATTGCGTGGGCGGCGCTCACAGGGACCAGAAACACCCCCTGCGTTGGCCTCACTGTACTTGCTGCAGCTTCGGCTGATGACACCGCTCGTCAGCTTTCAGGTCTGGGACGCTCTGCAGCGTGCACGGCGCGTCGTACAGGGCTTGTCCGTCATGGACGCCTTCGAGGGTCGGTTGCTGAACGTGGCGAACGACGAGGGCGTCGGTGCGGGTGTCGTACCGGTACTGCCTGAAGAAGCCCAAGCGTTTCTTGAGCGGGTGTGCCGCCTAAGCGGATCTGCGGCCCAGTTGCTGGCGAGGCAGTGCACGGTGCACGGCGTCGCGGCCGATGTGCTCGAGGCGGGCCGCTTCTACGACCTGGTGTTCGCCGACACAGTGCCGGCAGACGAAGAGTTTGTCCTCCTCGCGCGCCGCTTCGCCGAAAGTACGGCTTCACCGGTTGCCCAATCAAACCACGGCGGCGCGCCGTCTTCGGCACCATCACCCCACACAACAGGCTCGCTTGCGCTGCGCGATGCGTTGGTGGAGCTGGAGCTGACGCCACCGCCTCTCGACTCCAGAGCAGCCGCCTCAAACGATGCCATGGACTTCGCAGATGTGCCGCTGATGGCGCGATTGACGTCTCGTGCCTTCTTTCGTCTATGCCTCCGCCTCGGCGCCGGCTTTCGGCAAGAAGAGTCAGACAAGCTGTTCTTCTACCTGTACAACGCCGCTGGCGTCGATGACTACGATGAGACGCGGCACCCACTGCTACCCGTGCGGACGGTGCTCAGCATGTACCGCACCCACTTCCCTCCCGCCACACTCTCGCTTGCACACATTGTACGGTGCGCCGTGACACAGCTGATTGCGCAATCCACATCCGATGGCACTGCGTTTTTCCGTCTTTACAAGAAGCTGGAGCTGTTTGGCTCGGCGCGGGTGCCGCTGGCCGATTTTGTCCAAGCGCTTCGCTCGTGCGGTGTGCCGGAGCCGGCGGTGAGTGACCTGCATTTAGAATGGCTGCGGCTGCAAGGCGCGACACGGGTGGCACTGCTAACCACCTTGTGCGTGCCGCCACCGCCGGCGCGTGAAGCGGTGATCGCGAAGTTGTTCGAGCGCCTGGCATTGTCGTCCACGCCACCTTCGTCTGCAAACGACGCCGTTACTGTGCGCGCCGCAGACATACTCGCCTGCTTGGACGTGGAGAAACTTGAAGGCAAAGCCGCCCAAGTGCTCGGGGCACAGTGGAAAGCCGTGCTGGCTGACTACATCACGGAGCTTGAGGTGGACGAGTTGCCGTACACACTCTTCTCGTTTATTTGGTACCTCCTCTCCGCTGGTGTCGAAGACGACGCAGTGTTCACCCTGACCGTGTGGCGAGGCTTCGTCTTGTCTGACCGTGCTGGCTCCGTCCGCCGCACCGGCGTTGACACGGGGACGGCGCGCCGCTGAACCCGTGCTCCCTCCTTCCCCGACCTTTCTCAATCACGCTCGCTCCTCGCGCTCCGTTGTACTTTTTTTTTTTTTTGCGTCGCCACGCCAAACACGACACGCGCATTCGCACAGGCCACACGGCCACACAAGAAGACTCCGTACCAACGCGACTAACTTAGCTTGACAAGCGGCGGCGGTGTGCGAGCTATTCCCCCATTGTTTTCTGCTGCTCCGCCGTTGTGTGGCTAGAGGCGCTGTCTGCGGCGTCTTGTCGTCTTCACGTGACCGTCGGTACTCCTCCCTCCTCGATGACTGCGTTGTTCACAAGTCGTCTGCCATAAGAATACACTTCTCTCTCCCTTTTTTCTGTTTCTTAAATAGTCCCCGTTTGCTTTTCGATCGGTGGCCACTCGCGGTTGCCGTTGTCGTGTGTGCGCGCGCGTCTTGTTCACTGCGTGGCACACGTCTGCAGCGCACCACCCGAACACCGACGCACTTGGTAGCTCAACCCCGCGCCGCCAACTTTGCTTTCTTCTTTCTTTTTATCTTCCACTCACATACAAACTCACACACCTGAGGCGACTGCCGAGGTCATTGATACCGTCTACTCGTCAACGATGTTCGGTCTGGAGGTCATTGCGGTTGTGCCCTTCTGCGTGGCCGTCTGGCGTCTTGGGCAGAAAGTGTCCGACCAGCAGCACCTCATCGAGCAGCACGAGGCGACCATCACCTCTCAACAACAAGTGCTCGAGCACCTCAGCAGCCACAGCGAGAGTGGAACGCGGGGTATCCCCAGCAACATCATTGCCCTCGCGAGTGTTGGCGTGGCCGCCTGCGTGGCGGTGAATTACACGTATCGCCTCTCGCTGCTACGCCGCAACATTGCCCCGCCGGCGTCCTATGAACCTACTGTCGCTCGATTTGAGGGTGAGGAGTGCGTGGTGTGTTTGTCAAACAAGAAGGACACACTATGTGCACCGTGTCAGCACTTCGCCCTGTGCTGGCCGTGCGCGCAGCAGGTCGTCAGCAAACCATGCCCGGTGTGCCGCACAACAATTGAGTTCATTCAGTTCACCTTCGACACGTGATGGCCCTTACTTTGTTTTTTTTCTTTGTGCCGTTTCTCTTGCTTCACTGTTGTTCACGTTGGCCGTGCACCTCTACACGTCCCTCGATGGCACGGTGCTATTCTCATCCCCCTTTGCTTTCGTTGGTTTGCTTCTTGGTTCCCTGGGGTCTTTCATTCACTGGCGTGGCGTGCTGTGGTGTGGTGTGGTGTGTGCATGCGTGTTGGCACGGTTGTGGATGCTCTCAGGAAGGAGGCAGTTGAGTGTCGGGGAATCAAGCGATGAAAGAGCGAATGACCGGAGAAGAAGTGAATTGCACGTGCCGGCATGGCCAACCGCCTTTGTCTTTCTCCCCCCGTTTGCTGTGACTTCACAACGCCGTCTATGCTCCATGCTTCTGTTTTTGTTTGTTTTTCTTCACCCCCCCAACATCACAACAACACATGGCAAGTTTTATCCCCACCGAGAATGAAGTTGTGTCGAGACTCTTTGGGTGGCGTCCCCCCTTCCACGCTTGACGTTCCCACTCGCACAGCGACACACTCCTACAGACTCCTCATCGCCACCGAGGCGGAGAGAGTGTTCCACTGAATCCCTTAGGCGCACTACCCTCTCCCGTCCACTGCCGCCTTGTGTCTTCTCTTTTTTCTCTTTCAGCTTCCACGCGTAAGTTCACTCAATGCCTCACAAGATTATCCTTGACTGCGACCCGGGTCTCGACGACGCCATTGCCATCCTGCTGGCGCGCGGAAACCCGGAGATTGAGCTGCTGGCCGTCACGACGGTGCACGGCAACCAATCCGTCGACAAGGTCACCCGCAACGCCCGCTTTCTCGGTGACATCACAGGCATCACCAACACAATCTTCGCCAAGGGCGCGGACCGTCCTTTGGTGCGCCCTGTCGTTGACGCGAGCTACATCCACGGCGACTCCGGCTTTGGCAGTGTGCCGCTCCCGGATGTTCTGCGCACGCCTCTCGATTCTCGTCATGCTGTGCAGGTGATCATTGACCTCATCATGTCGCACGAGCCCCACACAGTGACTCTCGTCCCCACCGGTGCCCTCACCAACATCGCCCTTGCCGCCCGCATCGAGCCGCGCATCGTGGAGCGCGTGAAGGAGGTGGTGCTCATGGGCGGCAGCTACAACACAGGCAACCGCAGCCCGGTGGCGGAGTTCAATGTGTACGCCGACCCGGAGGCTGCGCACATTGTCTTCAACGAAAAGTGGGAAATCACCATGGTCGGCCTCGACCTCACGCATCAGGCACTCGCCGTTCCTGAGGTGCGTAAGCGGATCGCTGATGTCTGCAGCACCCCCGCCAAGGTGGCGTTGCAGCTGCTAGAGTTCTATGAGTCCATGTACCGCAAGATGAACAGCTTCGAGTACGCCGCCGTGCACGACCCGTGCACTGTCGCTTACGTGATCGACCCCACCGTTTTCACCACACGCCGCGCGCCGATCGATGTGGAGCTACATGGCACGCTCACGACAGGCATGACAGTGGTGGATCTGCGTCCACAGGCCAATCAGGACTGCCACACGAAGGTCGCCGTGAAACTGGACTTTGACAAGTTCTGGGATCTCGTGGTGGACGCGCTCGTGCGCATCGGAGACCCGGCTGCGGGCGACGCAGCACCATCTGCCTAGAACACACCATGTGTACCTCCCACCAAACACCCACAAAAACTTTCAAAAACCTGCAAACGCTTCCCCGCAAACACTTCCACTCGGGGTGGGCGTAACACAAACACTCAAAACTGTCATCAACATACTGAATCGAGGATCGCACGTGTGCTCACATCAACGCGTTCTTATCTTTTCCTTTTTCTTTTTTTCACTTCTGTTTTTTTTTTATCTCTTACTTGACCTTGATGGGTGGCTACCGACTCCCCGGCAGCAAGCTCATGTCCTATGGTCCATGACACAGCAAGCAATGCGCTGACGTTCACATCGACACACGCGTGCCTAGGCGATGACAGTGGCAGTTATGCACACCACTCCGTTTTGCTTTCTCCATCCCAGATTCTGTATTTGTTCTTATGTCTTGCTGAACAGGGAGTACTTGTTCACAAGCGAGCACTCTCCCTTCCCCCTTTACACACGCGCAAATGCACCCTAGGCGCGGATGATTAACAAGGGGCTCTGGGCTGCCCTCCACCAGCGTTCCCGCCCACTCGTGCCGTTTTCACGTCTCCCACTTCTTTTCCCACTTCTTTTCCTCCTTCTCCCTCTTCCTGTTCCCGACGGTACTAGGTCTTATTAGCTACACGGTGCGCCGTTGCCTCCTGGCTGCCCTCTTGATCAGCATGTCGCTCCTCTCTGTCAAGGGTCCGCAGGACGGGGAGATTTCGCTCCACACGTCCCCGGAGGGGATCATCGGTACGTTCCGTGTGAGTCTCGGTACGGCCTCGGCAAGCGGCGCGCTCTTCGTGCTCTACCGCCTCCGTGTCAAGGTGGCGTCCATTCTGTTTTCAAAGAAGTACAGCGTTCTCGGCGGCAACCATCTCGAAGACGAGATCACCATGTACGCACAGCCCACCTTGCTCGCGACGGAGAAGATATCGACCATCCGAGTGGAGTACACCGTGCTGACGCTTGAAGAGGCCGCGCAACTCTCGGCTCCAGGCGTGGCACTGGACCGCACTACGTGTCAACCGTTTTTCTCGCGCTCCGGTGCCCTCACTCTCGACGTACGTTGTGTGCTGTTGAGCGCGTCTTCACCAGCTGCCCAGCCGACGAGCGCCGCCCCGACTCGTGCCTCAGCGCCGCCATCGTCGTCTTCGCCGTTGTCAAGAACGGCGGTGCGTGTGGTGCTCGGTGCAGCGGCGGCGGCCGCTGCCCTGGCGGTGGGCCTCCGCTACGTGAAGGCCGTGCAGAAAACGAGCGGATGAGTGCGTTTACCAGGCCATCAGCGCCGGCGCGGCGCCATACACGAATTGGGCTGGCCAACCACGATGCAGACAACGTCCTCCTGCAAACGGTGGCGGACAAGCACTTTCTTTCTCTCTTTCTTCATCACACAGTGCTGCAGTGGCCGACATGCCCACTTCCTGACTGGCACAGACAAAACAAACAGATTATGGGCGAACAACGGAGACAGAGAGCACGCACATGCTGCTTCCCACCACCCGCGACGTTGGCCGGACGCGATGAGATTCAGCGTGCACGACGCGCCGACATCGGGGGCGAGGGGAGCTCTTGTTGCGTTCGCACTGCACAGCTCACTGTGGTTCCGCCTTAGCGGATCTCTGTGATGGGCTGTTTTCGCCCCATGTCACCTCTCATGCACGGCACACGACATTTCTGTGTGCACTGCCGAATGTGCATTTTTATTTGCCTCCCATCCAACTGTCGCTCTCGCTGTCTTTTTCCCTGTTTTCTCTCTCTTGAACGACTGGTGCTCTCGGCACACCACGGCGGACGTCTCGCACGACACCACACATCCCATTGACCCTCGCCGACAGAAGTCACTGAAACGCTAGAACAGCGCGTGTGTGGCGTGTACTGCTCCGTTTGCCCACACTCTTCTGTTTGATTTTGATTGTTCATTGTGCTGCGTCTTACCACGCAAGGACTCTGGCGGTGATGCAGGCACGTCGTGTTGAGGTGGCCCTGCGCGTGCGGCCGGCACTGAACACGAAGGGCCCTGTGTGCGTGCGTGCCGACACTGAGCAAAGGTGTGTGGCCGTGACGGAGGGTGACTACGCGCACGCTCAGACGCGTGTCTTCTCACAGGATCACCTGTTCGACGCCAACAGTACCAATCGCGACATTTTTGAGAAGCTGGTGCTCTCGAAGATGTCAGAGGCCACCCCTGAGCATCCCGATACGCTCTGCTTCCTCGCCTACGGACACACCAGCAGCGGTAAAACACACTCTATCGGTGGCAGCGAGTCGGAACCGGGTATTCTCACGTACTGCGTGGAAGAGCTTTTACGGCGCGAGGGGGTTGTGGAGGTGTCCATGCTAGAGGTGTACATGGACACCGTGCAAGATCTGCTCGCCGAGGGCGCGCCGCGACGGGTGAGACGCCGTCGGAACGCACAGGGCGATGCGGCTGTCGTCGTGGAAGGTCTCACGACCTGCACCCTGACGACGCTGGCTGAGTGGTCTGCTGTGTCTAACTACGGCATGCGGTCGCGCCGAACCGCCCCGACGGCGCACAACGCGCGTAGCAGTCGAAGCCACGCTATCTTTAGTGTCCGCAGCAATGGCGTTCGCCTGTGCCTGGTCGATCTTGCCGGCAGTGAGCGTCAGACGGTGTTCTCGCCGCAGCTGAACCAAGAAAGTATTTCCATCAACAAGTCTCTCTCCCGGCTCAGCACTGTGCTGGAGGCGCTGAGCAAGCAGAAGACACGCGAGGACGGCTCGAAGACGTTCGTCAATTTTCGTGACACCACACTCACAGTGCTCCTTCAGCGGTACCTGAGTGGGGCATCACTGACCACTTTCCTGGCATGCGTTCATCCCTCGAGTGCGTACTACCAGGAAACCATCAGCACGCTGCGCTACATTCAGCGCCTCAAGAAGATTCGAACAAGTGCGACCGTCCCTGGCACCGACACCTTCGAGCTCATTCAACCACCACAGAATGAAGCCCTGCTAAGCGAGCTGGCCGACCTGCGCCGAAGAGTCCAGGAGACCGAAGCGGCCTCTAAGCGGGTGGAGTCGCAGCAACAGCAGCGTATCGACGAACTCGAAGCGTACCTGGAAGCACAGCAGCGTGCATCACGGGAGGGGCCGCTGGGCGTGCGAGGCGGCAGCCTCTCCGTATCATCCGGCAGCACCAGCCGCATCCGCGACACGCGTCGTGTGGCTGGCTGGCTGCTGACGCGCGTGCTGGGTGACCTGCCGCGGCTGAACGTGGGGTACGACGAGTACTTTGACGACCTCTTTCCACCGACCGTGCAGGTCATTGGGTATGTCTCGACCATGGCCTGTCTGCCGCCGCGCACCGACGAGTCGAGGCTGGCGTTCCTCGACGTGGGTGACTTTGCGATGGGGCTGTCCATGGTCGACGCCGGCATTCCCCCACTTGTCCGTCTTCACCGTGCGCACTGCGAGGACGAGGAGGCCTGGGAGGCAACTGATGTCAGCGGCGCATCAGACCAGGCGGCGTACGTGCTCACCTTCTTCGCCGTAAACGCTGACACAGTGGACACGCTCGGTGCCCCCAAGAGTGCCGCTTCCGAGGGCGATGACGCCCCCCTGCCGTGCTGCGGCGGCTACGTGTCCGCTCAGCCCCTGCTGCCCTTGGCAACGGTGCTGGCGGTGCGTGCGGAGGCTACAGACGACTGCAAGGAGGCGGTGCTGCAGCGGCTGGTGAGCTTGCAGGCGGAGCAGGAGGCCGCGATTGAGCGTCGCACCGCCACAACCGCGGGTGATGGTTGGCGCGATGCCGATCACCACCACCGCATCTTAGAGTTAGAAGGCTCCACGGCACTCGAAGGCAGTGCCATGGCTTCCTTTTTCGGCAACCACCCCCCGCGCCCGGAGGACACGCGGAGCTCCTCCGAGACCTCTGCGCTGGCCAAGGAAGTGGTGAAGCAGGCCCAAGGCGTGCGGCCGGTGGAGGTGCCCTTCGCACCCAGCGGTGAGGACGACGTGGACGACAACTTTGCGAGTCAGACAGTCAACATCGACGCCACCTCTGATCCTGTCGCGTCCAGTGCACACCCACGCCCCGCCACCACAGCCGTTCAGGAGGTGGCCGTGCATGTGCCTCCGTCCACAGGTGAGGGTGAGAAGCCGTCTGCGCCGACAGCGACCGCCACACCCCCTCCCACGAACACCAACAAGGCGACGACGACCACCACAGGTGAGGGTAAGAAGCCGTTGCCCGAGCCGAAGCAGCCCAAGAAGTCCAAGAAGGAGAAAGGCAAAGACAAGTCGACGGGCCAAGGCTGCCAGTGCGTGGTGCTCTGACCAGATTCTGCGAAAGGCGGTGACGTGACGGCGGAGCTGGAGGCGGGGGAGGGATGCGTGCTTGTGCGGATGCGCCGTTGTACTCCGTCTTGTCGTCTTCTTATCTTTCGTTGCGAGTGCTTTTCCTCTTTTCTTTTTCCCTCTGTGCTGCTTGCCGTGAGTGTGGTGCACCTCACCTCGGATGGGCGTACCACCGACCATGCTCTGAAGATGAAACCAGCCACCACACGCTTTTGCGTACCGCGCACATTTCTTCCGCCTGGAAGCCATCGTACACCGGCGCAGTGAACCTCTTTCCTTCTGCCGTCTTCACAGACACTCCCTGCCACCGGCGATCGCTGGTCTCTCCTCTTTTCCTTTTTTCAGCTTCCCTCTTCTCCACCCGTCCCCCTTCCCCCCTCTCCTTGCGTTCAACGTGGACTGCCACGGGCACCATTGCATCGCTCTTCTTGGTGTGTCCACCTTATTACTCACCCGGTGGTTGGCCACTCAGCGTGCTGATCACCTCCGTCACGCGTGTTTGCTTATTGACTCACGTATTTTCTGCTGTTCGTTGGTTGAGTCCGCCCCACTTGCTGCTGACCTCATGGCAAGCGAAGAGATTGCGCCTGATCTGCCGTGCGAGGTGATGCTGGAATGCACCAGCAGGCGTGTTGTCGTGGAGGTGATCGACGGCACGATTGCCCGAGGTACGCTGGTGCGCGTGGATCCCCAGCTGGGCAACATTGAACTCTCTGGGGTGCGGTGCCAGTTGCCGGACAGCTCCCTCGAGGTGCACGAGCGGTTCTTCATTCCGGGTCACCGCGTACGACTGCTTCATCTCCCTCCTGAGGTGCGGCGTGCCCCGCAGCTCCAGTGGCGCCGGGAAGCCGTTGTCAACGCGCTGGCTCGCTCTTTCAAGGAGGCAAAGAGGCCTCCACGCGTTCATGCGCCACGTGAACCGCGCGCGCCACGTCCACCGGCACGAAAGAAGGAATCCGCGGTGACGAAGCGACTGCGCAAACTGCGCTAGAGGCGGAAACAGACCACACACACACACACACACACACACACGCACAATCACGTGCGGAGTTGCGTGATGACGTCTGCCCATACTTTGGTCGACGGCGTGGGTCGCGTCCCGGTACTGCTGTTGCATTCTCTGATGAGCGAGCCACCTCACAACTCTTCTTCGGCCATCTGCCGAGTCTAAAAAACAACAGCAACAACAACAGAAAGCACTGCTGCAACGATAAGAGAACACAAAAAAACGTGTACTGTTGACCTTGGACCGGCTGCATGGTCGTCTCACCTCAATGGAACACAAGCAAAATGTGAGTGGCACCACGACTCCACAGCTCCACAATTGATATGCTCGCGCGACGCTCGCAGACGTGCAGAATCAATGGTGCACTGGCCGTCCTCGTGGATGGAAGTGCGCATCCTCATCTCAAATCTACGCCCTACCTTTTCCTCTATCCTGAATGTACCCGCGTCCGTGCCATTTTTTGTTGTGTGTCTGTGTGTGTGTGTGTGTGCGTGGGCTGTGATAAATCCCCCTCTCCCTCTTTCATCGCACCGGAAACATAAAAAGCTGATCCCGTCACGAGTGTGGAAGCTCATTGGTAGGAGGAAAACGGAATAACTCGCCGCTCCCTTTATTTTTTACTTTTTGTAGCCATTGCTGCTCCTACCCAATCCACACAAGCACACGCGTTCACGGCATGGCGAAGGAGAAGAAGTCGTTCAAGAAGTTTGCCAAGAAGCACTTGGCAGGCGTGATCGAGCGTCGCCGCCAGACAGCCAAATCAAAGAAGGAAAAGAAGGAGCGTCTTGAGCGCAAAAAGGTCCGCGAGGTGAAGAAGGCCAAGCGTGAGGAGGATGAGCATGCGGAGCAGCTTGACCGTCTGAAAGACACCGATCCCGAGTTTTACTCGTACCTCGAGGAAGAAGATCCCACTCTGCTGCAGTTCGGCAAGGACGAGATGGATCTAGTCGGCAGCGAGGATGGCAGCGATGCGGAAACTGAAGCCGACGAAGACGACAATGACCGCGGTAGCGCGGACGACGAGGACGACTCTGAGGCCGACCTCAGCGGTGATGACGACGAGGAGGAAGAGGAGGGGGGCAAGGCAGGTAGCAGCGGCACAGGTCGCATTGGTCGCGATGAGCTGGAGCGCATCTTGAAGGACAAAACCATGGGTGCAGGCATCAATGTGTTCGTCTCTGCCATTCGCGAGCTCGGCTACAATCTGCGCGAGCCTCCGCAGCCGAACACCACGCGCAAATTTGACGACCCCGCGTTGGTGAAGGAGTCGCTTCTACGCGTCGCCCAGATGGTGGCGGCAAACATTAGCCTACTCATCTCTGGCAAGGGCGCCTTCAAATCCCAGCGCACGCGCCACCTGGTGAAGCGCTACCTCTTCGCGCTCTCTTCTTTTATTGGCGAAGGCAACCTCGACCCTGCGCTGACGGCAGGTCTGCTCCACGCGCTCACTCCCTTTGTGCCGCTGCTGCACTACGTGAAGGGCGTCACGAAGGCGGTGCTCAAGGCGTCACTGGCGCTCTGCACGGCATCGGAGGAGCCGGTCCGCATCGCCGCGTACGTGGTGGTGCGCACGATCGCGACCCGCGCCACGGGCACGCGCAGCATGTACCAGTCCACGGCCTTCAAGGGCATCTTCTTAGCACTTATTCGTTCTGCGCATCGCTACACCATCCACACGCAGCCCGTCATTGCATTCCTCATGAACTGTGTCGTGGACCTCTACGGCACGGACATGGAGGCCGCCTATCAGCACACGTTCGTGTACCTGCGCCAGCTCGGAGTTTACCTGCGTGCGGCGCTGCAGCAGCAGTCGCAGAGCAACGTGCGGGCCGTTGTCAACTGGCAGTACTTGAATGCGCTGCGCACGTGGGGTGCGGTTGTGTCCACCTACTCGGAGCCCGCGCAACTCGGCCCTCTCATCCACCCCGTGGTGCAGATCGCAACGGGTATGATGGACCTCTTTTCATCCCCGCGCATGTTCCCGATGCACTTGCAGATCATCGAGGTGCTCAACCACATTGCCAGCCGCGCCGACCGGCTCTACATCCCCGTGGCACCGTACCTCCTGCGCATTCTCACATCACCCAGTGTGGCACTGAACAACTCACCCAACGCGGCCGCCAGCACGGAGGAGGTGGAGCTGCCCTTCACAATCCGCGTGAAGAAGTCACAGGCGCGCAGCAACGTATACCACCGTGCCGTGTGGACGGAGACGCTGTACCTCCTCACAGAGCATTTGGCCACACACAGCAACACCATCGGCTTCCCCGAATCGTTCTGGGCTGTGGAGAGCACCCTCAAGAAGATGAAGGGCGAGGTCAAGGTCCCCAAGCTGCATTCACAGATCAGCGTGCTGCTCCGCCACTACCAGTCTACCGCTCAGCGTATCATCGCCAAGCGGGATCAGGCGAACTGTGGGCCCTGCGACCTGACGGCGGTCAAGCAGCTTGAGGACGAGCTCACCGCACAGGGCAACCCGCTCATTACTTACCACCAGAGTCTCCGCCAGCAACGCGCGCACATGTTTATGGAGCGGCAGAAGAGCCTCAACGACAAGCGCGTCACGTTGGAGTCGACTGTGCAGCAGCGCAGGGCGAAGAAAGACAAGAACGGCCGCAAGCGTCCACGCAGCGACGAGTAGACAACCCGTCGGCGGTGACGCGAGAAGAGACGGCGCCAGACGACGGTGACTGTGCCATGTTCCCCACACGTACGTCACTTGTCATACCCCTTCCTTTTCCACATCGGAGGCGCGCAGTGTTCTTTACTCCCCTCTCGCGATTAAACGAATAAACAAGGAACTAATGTGTGCACCTTCCATCAAGTGAAGGCAAAGACGTGTGATTGGCCTCTGTGGAAGACACACATACATACACGTTGAGATAACATAACCTCCTCTTCAACCTTCAGTAACCACAAAAAAAGAATAATACTACACGCGCGCCCGTACGCCACTCCGCATAAGATGTCGTGCACTTTGAGCGTCTGTGCGCAGAGACTGCGCATGTACGGCCTTCCATCGGGCAGCTGGTGTAGGCGCGCTGGTCGCGCTTACCGCCCGTCGCACGACCACCGCCTCGATCAGTCGTGCCGTGTGCCATCCGCAGTCACAGGCTGCACTTGCGTACTTCGCGGTTGGTGGGCCTCAACGGTCCAGAGTCTGCGAACTAGACGCGAAGAGGTAGTTGTGTAGTCACCACGACACTTCCTAGCCACGGTTCGTGCTCAATGCCTCATCCACACACATCCCTCCTCTCCCCCATGGTATCCCTCTCCTTTGCGTCTTTTTCCCGCTGATTTCGCTTTGCCTTTTTTGCATCGTTTGCATCTTTTGCAACGTCAACTTCTCAGTTCGCCGCGAACGACCCTCCTTCTATCCACGCACGCCATCACCGCTCCAGGCAACGGAGCGTAAGGAGGCACCGTGATCACTCTCTGGGTACTTGACCACCGTGGTTTTGCAAGTTGTGCTGAGCCTGGCTGGCGCACCTGTGTTCCCTGTCACTGCTGGAGGAACGCGCGTATCATGGACTCACTTTATAACTGGAGCGACACCACTAAGATTGGGGTAGCGCTCACCGCGCTGGGCGTGTTCTTTTCCATTGTTGGGTTTATCATGTTTCTAGACAGTGCGTTGTTGACGATGGGCAACATCCTCTTCGTTGCTGGCATCGCCCTGGTCATGGGCCCTCTGAGGTTTAAGAACTTCTTCATTGCCCGTCGCCGCGCATCCGTGTGCTTCTTCTTAGGCATGACCCTGGTGCTCTGCGGGTGGTGCATTGTCGGCCTCATGCTGCAAAGCTTCGGTGCGCTGAACCTGTTCGGTAACTTCTTTCCCATGGTCGCACGCGTGCTCGAATCGACTCCGCTCATTGGGCCGATCATGCTCTCCGCACCGGTGCAGCGATTACTGGACGCGCTCAACCTCGGCTCAACGCGGCGCAACCGTAACGTGTGAGTGTGAGAAGGGCCACACAGCTCCCGCGGCACGTTAGCCTTATCGCTCTCTCTCTCTCTCTCTCATGCGTCCCGTCGTCGCATGCACACATCCGGCGCTGAGGCGCGACGTACACATTCATTGGGCTTTGCTCTGTGTGGTCCTCAAGGCGAATCACCTACGCGGAGTGTTGATCACCTTCCCTACAACGAACCACTTGTCCGACAGACACTCCTTCTGCGATTTCTCTTTCACGAACCACGCGCACACGAGTCGCGGCACACCCCAAGAACGTGCACATCCAAATCTAACCGTCATCGTCGCGAAGTATGGTCCCTCCTTCCCCACGGGAGGCACCAGCCTATCATCGTTTCCCCTTGGCTTGATCAGGCTGCTTGCTTGCTTGCATGGGTGCTGCATCGCTGAAATGACCTTCAGCGGCCAGATCAGTACGCTACCGACCGGTGACACACCCCTTCCTCTTTCTTTTCCCTCACCTACTCGCTCCATTTTTTTTCTCCATCAGTACCACCACCACTTCAAGGAAACTGGCTACGAGCGCCGCTCTTGCACTTGCCGCCTCCGCTACCCGTGCTGTACGGTTCTAAACGTCAAGGAGGTTCACACAATACCACAATGGAAGTAGCTGTCCGCGGACACGATGTGCTTGTCACGACGCACAAGACTTACTGCGAGTCGCGCGAGGCCGGCAACGGCATTCAGGCTGTCACACAATATCCGCCCTTTCAGCGCTTCATCGCCGACTGTGAGGCTCGCGGCCCTGCGCCGCGGGCGATTACAATTCGGAACATCCAGCGCATCGCCCACCGCGTGGTTGGTGTCATGGCGGATGTGGAATACGCAGACGAGCACGGGCGTGTCGCTACGCAGTCTATTCACCTGAAGGACGGCACGCCCGCGGTACTGCTGCCCATTGCGCATGGCGGCGATAGGCAGTTCGCCATCCTGCAGACCCAACGTCGCGTGGCGGCGTCGATGAACCTCACCAAGGAGGCTTACACCGGGCAACTCGCGGATGATGGACTCTTTGTCTGTGAAGAGGCCTCGACACTCACGCAGCTGGGCTTTGACCTCTCGACGGCACGCCGGCTCGGCGGTGGCCGCACGTTTACCATTGGCGACGAGGGGCAGGCGGCGTGCACCGTCCTCACTGTGAGTACGTCCATGTCACCGGAGCAGCTTCGGTCTCTCCAAGAGCACACGTCTCAGCCCGGTGTGTCGGCACCAGTCGCTGTCCCTCTGGAGGTGGTCTCCTCCATCGACGATGCCAAGACAAGTCTGGCGGCTTGTTTGCTGCGGGCCGAGATGGCGTGATGCACGAGACGGGGCTCACCACAGAGAAGACCAAGTCATCCTCTGTCAACGGTGCGCGCGCGTGCCATCGACGTCGCGGAGGCCGCACATCGGATGTGCCACCGGAACGAATGTACAGCATCAGGCACAATCGCTACCCGTATGGGTGTCCGCAATATATCAGTTGCTCTGCTCTTTTGACACGCAGAATTCTCAGCCACGGCAACAACAACAACAACAGTGCTTAAACGACAAAAAAAAACGAAACGAAAGAGGCACTCGTCACAACACGGCGACAACCGACGCACCGCCGTGTGAGAATTCGCCCGTGCTGTCTTCCCTCCCTCGACACTTCACCTCATTCTTGCACTTTCCCCCGTGAGCGAGGCCGATTGAAGCGCACACACACACACACCAGCGCACGAGCCGTATTTGTCGCAGAGAACATGTGTATCAACAATGACGGGCCGGCTCCCCTCGTTTGCCAGAGTTTGTTGAAGTGATCGTTGGCGGGACCACGCTTCCCGCGCAACATTACCTGCACAGAGTCACCCATTCATCGACCCACTAACCTAACGTGTCTCCATCCTCTTCTTGACCTTTGAAACGCACAGTCACACAGCGCAAGAAAAGCGCTTCCACAAGTGTTCTTCCATACCTTTCTCCCTCCAACGTTTTCAAGTGATTCATTTCTTACCTGTTTCCCCCTTTTTTGTCAATAAAACTCTTTCTTTGAGGCGATTAAGCGCAGCGAACTCTCCTTTGACCCCTATACTGATTTTTTTTTCTTCCACTGCACTGCCCTGAAGCACCGTCTGTGACTACGCAGACCCTTACGTCCGGGCTGCATTTGTTTGACTCGCTTACGGCGCTAGGCATTAAGTGAGCGGTAACTCATCACATCGCACAGGTGACCGGCTGATCGAATCAGTAGCTGTCACCGCTTAATTCTTCGCGCCTTCCCCTTTTCTGTTTTCGCTCCGACTCCTCCACACAACCCCGCCGTCCCGCCTCGCTCCTGCCGTTGATCCCGTCGCGCGCTCACCACCGCAGCGGGTCATCCTGAAGGAAGTGCACACGCACACACAACTAGACACGTATACATACATATACGCTATTTGCACGTCAATAAGCATTGCTGTAGCTGTTCCACCCTCGGAAACACAACTCGACAATGGAGCCCGAGACAGAAAACGTATTCGTGCAGTTGCCCGATGAGCCGCTCCCGTACAAGGCCTTGTTGACAAAGACGCTACGCATTCTCGTTCCCACGGACGTCAGCAATCTTTTGTGGATGTCGACGCAGACTGTAACACTGGCGTTTGTTGGCAACTACCTTGGTGCCGTGGCGACGGCGCAGTACAGTGCGTCGATCATCATTTTCAATCTCTTTGGTTTCTCCATCATTCAGGGCTTGGGCGCGGCAATTGACACCATCTCGTCTCAGGCCTTTGGCCGCGACGCACGCTCGCCGTTGGTGGGTGAGACTTTGCAGATGGCACTCGCACTGGATGCCGTGCTTGGTTTTTTCTTGTGCATCTTGTTCATGAACATCAAGCCGGTCGCGGTGCTGCTATTTGGCGCGGAGGTCGGCCAAGGCGTGGCCACCTTCCTCAAGCTCAGTCCACTGTACTTGGCTGTGCAAATTGTGGCCGGCGCGATGAGCAAGACCATGTTCGCCCAAAAGAAGCCCGGCATTGTGGCAGCGGCGAACGCGGCGGCAGCGGTGGTGTGCCCGATTGCGAACTATTTCCTCACGCCCCTTGGCCTGGCTGGCGCTGTCGGTGCGCTCACCATCACGATTGGCAGCGCCTGTGCGGCGTACGCTGTCGCCTCGCTTTATCACCCCGCTGTCATTATCCGTTTCGCGCCGTGGCCTTCCCCGCGCCTGTGGAACATGGAGGCCTGGAAGGAGTTCTTCGCTGTGGGCATCCCCTCGTTGCTCGCCACCTGTGCCGAGTGGTGGGCGTTCGAGGTGCAGGCCGTGCTGGCGGGGCGAATCTCCACCACCGCGCTGGCCGTGCACGGCGTGGCGATGAACTTGGTGAACCTGCTTTTTTCCGTTGCGCTTGGGATTTGCATCGCGGCGAGCGTGACTATCGGGAATTCACTCGGCGGCAACCGCCCGGTCCAGGCCCGGCAGTTTACCTACTTTATTCTGGTGGTGGACGTTGTGGTGGGTGTGCTGACGGCCATCATCATGATCACGTTTGGCCGACACATTGCCGAGCTTTTCTCGACTGACGCTGAGGTTATCAACGGTGTGCACGACATCATGGTGTATATTGTGCTCGTGCACGTGGGTGACTCCATGCAGTTCTGTCTCCAGGGTATCTACCGCGGCTCCGGCAAACCAAAGGAGGCGGGCATTGCCGTGCTTCTGACCCTGTGGGTCGTGGGCGTGCCAGCCTCGTGCCTGTTTGTGCTGGTGTGGCACTGGGGTGTCGCAGGGTGCTTGTCCGGTCTGCTGGCGGGCTTCCTGTTCGAGATTCCGCTCCTCTTTTATGGCATCACCCGCTTCGACTGGCAGAAGCTGGCACGCAAGGCTCACAAGCAGGCCGTCATCGAACTGCTTCCCGAAGACGTCGTGGTGGAGAATCTGTCGACACCACAGGTGGAGCGCCTTGCGCGGAGCTTCTCAGATCTCTCCACTGCACGTGGAAACGGCAGCTTTGCCGACAAGGATGACGCCAGCTCCATCGCGCGCGTCGACCACAATGACGAGGCCGACTCCGACACGGACAAGCAGGCTCGTGCACCCTCTGATAAACACGTCGACGCTTGATTGACGAACGACGATGAGGAGCGTCTCCCTGAGCCGCTCCTAGTTCGTCACGAAGTCGTGTAAGTTCAGTTTGGTGCTTGGCGCTTCTTTTCACTCCGGCAGTGTCCCCTTCACTGCCTTCGCCCCTTTTCTTGTTTTATCTCGGCCGTCTTCTTGTGACATCACTCAGGCCTGAACCGTTCTTTCTTTCCCTTTCTTTCTCTCTACGTATCCGCAACACAGCGTGCACTGGGAGCACACCACTCATCCACGTGCACCGTGTTTTGTGACGCCCTTTCTTTTTTTTGGTCGGTTCGTCGCGCTGCCTCGTTTTTCTTTCTTTAAATCACCGTAATGTCGTCACGCAGCTGTCATGTGAGCAGTGAAGCACAACGGTCCTCTGCAACGTGCTGTCGTGAAGCTGCCCCTCATGCGACGTCCTGGACGTGCACGCGCCTGCCGCTCTGGTGTCGCCGTGTTCGTTATGCGTGTGTGTCTACGCTTCACAGAGGCTTCGACTCGTATGAGCCGTCGCCCCTCACTGTCCTCCTCTCTGTACATTTTCTCGCACTCTTCACCCTCGTCTCTGGATGTCATTCCCACTAGCGCCTCTGCCGTTGCTTTGTGTCTCTGTGTGTGTGTGGCAGTCGCCGCCTGCTTTTTGCTGGTTTGTCTCCGCGCTTTTTTTCTATTCACTCATTGGAGCACTGTTTCGTGCCCGCAGCACTAGCATTTCTCCCCGCTTTTTCTTTTTGATTTATCTTTTTCGCTGTGATGGAGGGAATCTCTGCGCCGTCCGTCATTACGAGCGAGGTGTACAACCAGGCGGAGGCCATCTTCAACGTGCTGCAGAACAAGGAGAAGCTCGTGTCCTTCTTGGACTGCACGACGCTTTTGCGTGGCATGGGGATGAACCCTACTCTGGAGGACATGGATCGTCTAAAGGCACGCATGGCAGAGCCAGTGCTGAAGCTCGAACAGTGGCGGCGCGAGGAGGAGCTGCGCCGTGAGAAGGAACGCCGCAAGGAGGAGGCACGCGATAAAAAGCGCAATCGCGGCTCATCGGTGAGCGGGAAGGGCGCTGGTGCCGCAAGGCAGTCCACCGCCAACAAGGCGCCTGAGGTCGAAGAGGCTGCCCCCGTCAAGATTGTTCCAGCGGAGGAGATCAAAAACATCGACTGGAACATCTTCATCAGCTGCGCGGAGGAGATGTTTCGCGATGCCGCCACGGAAGAGAAGTCGGTGCTCGCAGCGCTCCACGTCTTTCAAGGCGACGACGTGTCGTCGGTAATGTCACGCGATCGACTGGTCGAGATCGTGACCACCAACGGTGACAACATTCTCACCCCCGCCGAGGTGAAGCAGCTCGTCGCCGTTCTCCCTGAGGAGTGCACATTCAAAGAACTCGCTGCCCGCCTTCAAGGCACGTACGTCCCACCCTCCAAGGAAGACTTGGACCGTGTGGCTGCTCAAGCACTGGAGGAGAAGCGACAGCGCGAAGAGGCGGAGCGGGCCGCCGCTGCCGCTGCCGACGACCCGCTCAGTGGTCTGTGAATACGTCCGGCGCGCGCACACGTCACGCCCCCTTTGAGCGTGCCGTTCACCACAGATGCTGTCGTGGCTCTCCACTTTCCTGAATATCCTAGTGGAGCTCCTATGTACAATGGCCAGTCGTCAACGACACTGAGAGGTAGACGCACCTGTGCTTGCTCTCTCCTCTCTCTCTTCACTCCTTCTCGCTATGGATTGCCACATACACCCCCTTTTTTTTTGTCTGTCGCAACAACTTCCGCGGCACTGGGTGGGTGTATTGCCGCTTCTCAAACCAAGGCGCAAACACGGCAATGGTCGCCGGGAATCTTCACGCGCCTCACTATTTGCTTTACTCTCTGCGTGTACACGCACTCTTTGCGACTGTTGTCTGTCGCTGAACACTCAGCAGCAACACACCGTGGCCCTCGTGGGGGAGGTATTATTCGCCTCTGAACTTCCTCGTGCAAAGCTACTGACTTGTCTCTCACCCCCTGCTCTCGCCCCCACTCGCGCACGTCACGTTGATTTCTCTCTTTTTCTTGTTTCCCCGCAAAGAGCCCACACGCACCCAACCTCACTGAACTTCACGCAACGTAACCCACTTTTCCCAAGACAATGTCTGGCATGAACCTCATCGTGAATATCACCTGCAACCCTCCGGTGATTTCGATCTTCGGCCCTATCAAGGAGAGCACCGTGGATCGGCTGAACGAAACCCTGCCGAATGCCTGCTCGACGACCAACACCGGCAAAGTTCCCTTCGCTCTCGTACGGAAGGAGGATCCACCTCACTGGCACGGCGAGCTGCGGACTCAGTTTGCCAGCGAAGACATTGGCACTTCGCAGGTGTTTGTGTCTTTGCTGGACGCACTGGAAGAGGAGGGCTCGTGGAAGCTGCGCGGTAGCACAACGCTGAACCACGACGACGATAAGGTCACCTACCGGTTCTTCTTTGTTCGCGGTTCCGACTAGCTGAATGTAGAGAAAGAGAGAGAGAACTGCACCGACGCAATCGTCCGTGCGTTTCGATCACCCCCCTTCGTGCACAACCGGACCACGTGTGGGTGTGCAGAACCCGGTGCGTGTGGCGGGCACGACAAGGTCACCACTGAATGGCCCTCTGGCCTCCTGTTTGAGATCTGGCTTTTCCTGCCTCCATCCTCTTTACCGCCGTTGGCAGACTGCCCCCGCGCAGAAACAATGTAAAATACGCCTTTACCCAGCCGCCCACCCTTTCCTTCATCGGCTCTGATTTGCTGATGGTGTGCAAGGGCTGGAAGGCAGCAGCGGTCCGTGCGTCCTTTGCCTGGGTCACGCCACCAGCACTTCTTTGCGCAAAACAAAAAAAGGAAAGCAACATAACAACAATGCCTGGAGAGACGCACTACAGGAGCCTAACACCAGCAACTGAAGGAACATCAGGTGGAGGCGAGCACCGCAGGACTGTTCAGGCACCTCTTATTTGTCGACACAGCCGTGCGTCCTCGGCTCGCTGTCCCACTTCTTTTTTCGTTTCTCGAAGCGGCTCACGGACCCTGACCATTCTCCCGAGGAGGTCGAGGCAAGAAAAAGGAATCAACCACTTAGACCCTAATGGAGAAACCGGCCGCCGAAATCCCACAGAGGTTGTGATGAAGCAAAGTTGCTGTACGCCGGAGAAAGTGAGGAGGGGGTGAAAAGCGCGTGCAGACCATCTGTGTTTGCTGCGGTGGAAGTGCCCTCTTTGTGGTCACTCACCGCGTTGTGGATCCGTTTCCTGCTTGCACTCGCCGCACACACCGCACAAGACACGCGATGGCTACACTTAGTGACCATATCGTGCACCCCCTTTTTTTTCTCTTTCTGGTGTGCCTTTGGGTCACCTGACTAACGCTCGTGACCCCTACCCAGTCCCATTCTTCCTCTCCTCTCACGCTATACTCACCTTCGCTGTCAATCGTACACTGATGCAGACCACCACCCCACCTCCTCTTCCATAGTCGGTGCAAGGGGCGAAGACGTGAAGGGAAGTAGCGGTGCCCACGCCGTGCGCAACAATGAGTGACCCCCCTCACCTCACGTGGGATACCACCTGCTATCCACCCGCCATGCTCATGGCACTCGACAACGGTGCGGATTCTCACGCAAGACTGCCTCGTCACTTCCTCGCGTGCTGGGAGCAGGTGCTGAAGGATGCAGAGACGCTGGCGGCGCCTGCGAGCCAAAACGATCAGTCGGTGCACGTAGTGCCCCCATCAGCATCAAAGCCATGCACGCAACAGCTGGACACGGCGGAGTTCTTCGCCCTCTCGGCGGAACTTGAACGCGTGAACCGCGACATTCAGCAGTCACGTCCTGTGGAGCTACATGAGCGCGTGAAAAACCTCGCCGTAGACGAGCTTGACTTGCACATGTTCGATACTCTGGCACCGTCGCAACGAGCTGATGGGCGGCGTGCACTGCAGCTTTTCACCGCTCAGCAATACGAGGATGCACTTCAGTGCATGCTGCACGTCGTCAGTGCGTGCGCAGCCGACAAGCGGACTGCGGCCATGTGCAACAACGAGGCAGCTTGCTACTTCAAGCTGGAGCGATGGCTGCACAGCCGATACGCATCGGAACGCGCGCTCGACCTCTATCGGGGCTTGGAGGTGTGCCAGCGCCGGCTGACACGCATCCACCTGGCCATGGGTGACCTTGCCGCTGCGAAGAGGGAGGCACTCGCCTTCAAGCACGCGCCGCAGTGGGCCAATGAGTGGCGTGCGATCAAGGCCTACGAGGCATACACGGTGCTCCTTGAATCGCAGCAGTACACGCATGCACTGCGTGAGCTAGAATCTCTTCTGGCGGTTTTTCCGTGTGCGACTTTTGAGAGTCTCAAGGTGCAGCTCATTTCGCTCGAAAGCACACCGGAGGCGATGGCATACGCGCTCAAGGTACGTGTGTGTTATCCCTTCTCAGTTGATCTTCAGTTTTGGCAAACGGAGCTCGCGTTTCACAGTGCGTCTTCCTCTTCCGATCTCCACGAGGTGATCAAGATGTGTCACGGCGCCACGGCTGCTAAAACGGACACCCGCTTCCGTTTGACAGAAGTGCGTGTGCGTGCGAGTCTCAGCGTCCTCACGCACGTCGAGGAGCTTGCCCGAGAGTGCCGCTGGGAACCACTGGTGGCCGCCTGCACGCAGTCGTTGGAGAAAAGACACATGCTGCACGACGGCATGAAGCTGGCGCTTTACTCGTCACGGGCGGCTGCCTACACACACCTGCAGAACTGGTACGCCGGCCTTGATGACGCATGTCGCGCCATGGGCTATGCTGAAATGGCGTGCAAGAAGGCCGACTTGCTTTTGCTGGCCAGCGAGTGCGAGGAGGGCCTACAGCGCTTCGCTGATGCACTAGGCCACGCCCAGCAATCCCAACGCCTACTAGCATCTGCGCGTGCGGCACACCGCATCCTACACCTGCAAGCGCGGCTCGCACAGGACGCACAGAGGCGTCAGGCGAAGAAAGAGGAGCAAAGTCGGCCACCGCCCAGCAACACGTGTGATCCCGAGTCTGGTGACGGCAGCAAGCACCAGTCACACCGCTCTTCGTCTTCGATGTCTGCGCCTCAAGCCTCAGTGAGACAGTCTGCCGAGGTGCTAGGGCTGAAGGAGTCGGCGACAGCACTCGAGGTTCGTCGGGCGTATCGCGCCCTTGCCATGCGGTGGCACCCTGACAAGTGGAGCGGCGCGACGGCACACGAGTTGAGCCTCGCAGAACAGCGCTTCAAAGAAATGCAGCATGCCTATGAGACGATCATGAACACAATCGCGTCCTGACCAGGCTTGGGTTGCCTCTCTTTCTCTCGTTCATTTTTGCTGACCCCAGTCTCTTCATCCTTCGTTTGCTTGGCTTGACATTCGGCCCCCCTCCTCAGATCTCTATGGCTGCACAATATCGAAGGTGCCCTGACGAAGCGCGCTAGTGACTGCCTCAGCTGGATGGTTCAGGACCACACCATGCAGACTCACACGGGCAGCCAGGATTCCACCCTCGCCTTCTCATTCTACCTTTCTCTCTACACCGTCTCCCACCTCACCTCTTCCACCTTGCTTTTCTCCTTTTCACTGCCGTGGCTCATAACTTTTTTTTTTTCAGTGCTCATTGCCCCGGCCAGTAGCGGCAGACCGCCCGTTCAGCACTCTCTGTTGCCTTGCGCTTTCCGCAGTGCTCACTACCTCTTATTTGTTCTATTCTCTTCTTTCCTTATTCCATTGCTCCGAACGCTGAGAAACAGGGACTGGGTAACCAGCATCTTCGTGAGCCATCAACTGACAGACACACACACACACACAAAACAACAACAACAACAGCCTTAGATCGCTTGTCCAGACACAGTCGTCTTATCGGTGAATTCGGTCATCGTCATGGGACTACTGACTACCGGCGGCGTTCCCATGCGCTGGGGCACAGACGCCAACAACAAGGCCATCCCCCACGTGAGCGCACACGGCATCCAGCAGTTCTTGAACGTCTTCAAGAAGAACAAGGACAAGGACAACAGCCCTTTTCTGTGGGGAGAGGAGCTGGAGCATCTCTACGTGCACGCTGAGGATGGCCAGGTGTACCTTGACCTCACCGCGGCGGAATTGATGGAGCGCATGAGCGCACAGCCCGACTGTGATGCGGTGTGGCACCCCGAGTACGGTGCGTACATGCCTGAGAGCACGCCGAAGCACCCGTACTCCCTGTCCGCGGAAAGTCTCAACTCTGTCGAGGACAACATGAAGCACCGCTATCGGCAGATGGACGAGTGCGCCGCGCCGGGTTCTTTTGGCGTGACGCTGGTGACGTTCCCCGCGATGGGCGTGGGCAAGTTCCTCACGTCCGACTCGACGGAGTCGCCGTACTCCCAGTCACTCTTTGTGCCGGACGCCGCCATCAACCCCACGCACCCCCGGTTTGCCAACCTAACCGCCAACATCCGTCTTCGTCGAGGCAGGAAAGTGTGCATCCAGGTTCCCTTGTTCATTGACCGCGACACCATGGAGAAGACAGTGGACAAGCGCCTCAACATCGACTACCACCCGCGTAACAAGGACATCGACTGCGGCGTTCAGGATGAGAAAAAGAAGAAGACGAGCAAGTTCGGTGCGCCAGCTGCCCCTCCCGCCTCCAACAGCAACGGCGACGCTCCCGAGAAGGAGCCCGCTCCGGCAAGTGTGCCGTACAGTCCCATTGACCCGCGCGAAAAGCAGTACCCGGCAGCTGCCGCCCTCACGCACCTTTTCACGCCCGCAACGCTGTACTACTACGGCCAGTATTTCACCGACGCGCAGCGCGAGAATGTGAAGCAGCGGTACGATGCGTGCCCCTGTCCCGTGCCCTCGGTGAGCCACCCATGCATCTACATGGACTGCATGGCGTTCGGCATGGGTGACTGCTGTCTTCAGGTCACCATGCAGCTGAAAAACATTCATGAGGCACGACACATATACGACCAGCTCGCCTGTCTGTGCCCCGCTTTTCTCGCCCTCAGCTCTGCGACGCCCTTTCAGAAGGGACTGCTGTGCGACTCCGATGTCCGGTGGCTCACCATTGCCGCGTCCGTCGATGACCGAAAGCGTGAGGAAGTACCACGCATTATCAAGTCCCGGTACGACTCCATCTCTGTCTTCATCAGCGACGAGACAGACAACCTTGATGAATTCAACGACTCGCGAATTGAGATCAGCGAGCCCTACTACGACGTACTGGTCGAAAACGGCGTGGACGCGCGCCTCGCGAAGCACGTGTCACACCTGTTCATCCGCGATCCGCTGGTTTTGTATGATCAGATGATCGACATTGATGACAACACCCACAGCACGCATTTTGAGAACATCCAAACCAGCAACTGGCAAACGGTTCGGTTCAAGCCACCGCCGATTGAGGAGAACTCCGGCATTGACTGGCGTGTGGAGTTTCGCGTGCTGGAGATTCAGCCCACGCCGTTCGAGAATGCGGCTTTCTCAGTTTTCATCGCGTTGCTTACCAAAGCCATCACCAAGTACAAACCGATGTTTTACACAAAGATGTCTATTGTGGATGAAAACATGGGCCGTGCTCACCGCATTAACCCCAGCCGTGAGCTGTACGTGATGCGCAAGGACATCTTCGCCTCTAAGATCAGCAGCAGCGACGACGAAAACGCAAAGCTCTCCGTCGATGAAATCTTTAACGGAAAGGAGGGTGGTTACTACGGTCTCATCCCACTCGTTCGCCGCTACCTCGCAGAGGAAAGGAAAGAGAGCCCCTTAATTGGCCAGTACCTCGCCTTTTTGTCCATGCGCGCGGCGGGGACGATACCGACTGCTGCACAGTACCTGCGTCAGTTTGTCATGAAGCACCCCGATTACAAGCACGACTCGCGCCTCAGTGCGAAGATTGCGTACGATATCACAAAACATGCCCACGACCTTGCTTTTGGGCTTGTACATGATGATGAGTACCTACCGATGGCAAAGTTCGCTGCTGCTGCTGCGGCCGGAACTGCGGAGAACCGCAAGCGCGCACGCGAGGAGTGATTCCGTTCCTCGGCGTCACTTTCGTTTTTTTTTTTCGTTCCCACTTGTTTTTTCTTCCGTCCTGTGCACCTTCTCCATGAGAATAGGCGAGAATGGCCACAGTGCACGGGCGTCTCTACGCACATGACCGGAATCACACACTGCCCCTGTCCTCACGGTCGTCACCTGTGCACTTTATTATTCCTCGTATTGATATCTCTCGTAAAACAAGCAATTGAAATATTAAAAAAAAATCTGAGAAGGCTTCAGCACAGGGCGAGAGGCCTTTCCTCGAGTACAGCATCTCTCTCGCTTTCTCTCTCACTCTCATTCCGGCACGCCACTTGATGTACGAATCACCGCGAAAGGGGTTTCTTACCCGCGGCGGCCGTCTTCCTTTTCTTTCAGAAATACATCACTGACGATGTGTTCTCAGTGTTGTCGTCCCTGTTATCTTGGGGTGGACTTTTTCTGCATTTACTGTGACCTCGCCATCCGCGCGACGACACGTCAGCTTCCTACACCACACTCTCTCTTCCGTACGTTCTTTCCCCTTTCTTTTCTTGAGCACTCTCGTTGTAGCGGTTCTACCAGACTTCCAGTCTCCCCTCCTTCACTCCCTTTCACACGAACAACAAGGCTCATTGGGATTGGTGGGCTTCTGCTTTTGCTGTCGCTCTTATCCTTTACTTGTGTTGTCTCTTTTGCTTTTTCTTGCTCACCCATTTCATCGTCATGGGTTGCTTGAACTCAAAGTCATCCACGGCGGACGGCAAGGCCGAGTCCAAGTTGCCTCCGAAAGAGAACAAGGCGGCACCCGCGTCCCGTGCTGGTGCCGCGCCAACCAAACCCACCGCCGCCGCCGCCGCTCAAGTCAAGCCACCCGCTGCCAGCGCGCCGAAGCAAGCAGCCACCAAAAAAGTAGCGGCATCCGACCCCAAAATCAAGAACACCCCTGCTCCGGCCGAGTCGGCAAAGAAGGCGGACGCAGCGCCACCACAGGATACCACCTCGGCTCCACACAGTGTGCCCAGCACCGCACCACCATCAGCTGCCAAGAACACAACCCCTGACGAGAAGACCGCTGCGACCGCTGCGGCCGCGAAAAGCGCCACACCAGCTGCTGAAAAGGCACCTGGCGGTGGTGAGACCGGTGCCGATGCCGAGAAGCCGGCCAACGGTGGCGAGCTGGCGACTATCCTGCGCAAGCAGATCGAGGATTACGAGGCCCGGCACCAGCCAGAGGGCGAAGAGCCGCCGCTCGCGGACGACGAGAAGCAAGGGTCTGCAAGCGGCGACCAAAACGAGTCCGCACTTTTGCCCGAGGAGGAGGCAGAGATCAAAGAGGCTGCTTCCTCCTACAACGCAAGCTACAAGGAGCGAATGGGCCACATGAAGGCCCCACGCAGCGAAGACAATGCGGCCCCGTTCATCGGTTTCTCACTGGCGGACAACATCAAGGAAGGGGCCCTGGTGGTTGACGGTGTGTTCCACGACGGTCCGGCGTACCAGGTTGGCGTTGACATTGATCACGAGCTTGTCAGCATCGCCGGTCGCGCCGCCAGGGGAATCCTGGCGACTCGGGAGCTGGTCGGCAAGTACTGCCACCCGGGCCACATTACCAAATTCAAATTCCGCAATCCCAGTGGCGACACGTACGAAGCCCCACTGTACGTGCTTACGGCAGACCCCAAATACCAAGGTAAACCGTACTATTTTGACACAACCCAGCACAAGATCACTCAGAGTGACCGGCTCAAGCAGACGTGGCGTGCGTCGTCGTCGCCAAACCGTTGAAAACACGCAGACGCCAACGACTGCGCTGGGCAACACACGAGCGATCCCCACCGCAGCGAGGGCACGTTCAGTACTTACACGTCCCCTCATCCCTCCCACACACACACACACACACACACACGCACATGCACATGCACACAAAACTACCCACCAGCACTGGCAACGACAAGTTTCGCCTTTCGTGTGTTTTCTTCGCTTTTTCTTTTCCTAGCGTGGTTTTTGTTTGAGCTTCCCACCCCATCCAGAAAGGTGCTGCACTTGTAGAGTTGCGCCGCGCTTTCTTTCTCCTCTTTCGTTCCTTTGTTGTTCTGTTGATCTCCCACTTTTTCCTCGTCACGGCAAAACAGTGCGCAGCGTTTGTCGCGGCGGCGGCGCGGTGATGGACTGTGCACTTCTAAAACACTTGCGTGCGTACTTATCGGCATGTGCAGGCCACGATGGCAGCTTCTTTTTTTTTTCTCTCGCTTTTTCTTCATTTGCTATGATTTTGTTTTCTTTTGAAACCTGTTGCGTTGTCAACGCCCACTAAAACGAACGCAAAACGGCTCTTTCAGAGCTGAAGCCGGTACGCTAGGACTGGTGGCCTCTTGTTGAGTTGTCTGCGGAGTTGATCACCAGGCCCATTTGTACGAACCTATTTTGCGTAGGTGTGTCTACCTTGCACGCGCCACCCATTGGTGATCCCACGACTGACCTGGGTGATGTTGTAAGCGCCAACGCACCCCAGCGGGATAGCCTGGGCATGAGGGTGTGAGGCTATATGCGCACACACATATATACACACACACAACGTGGTGTGGCGTTTGTGTTTCTCTTTGCCACCTATAAATTGTAGCGTTCAATAAACCCACGGTACACACGTGCAGCATTCGTATATAGAGTCTCTTCTCCACACGCCTTCAATCCTCGGTGATAGCGTCACTCAATCCTGCTCTTGTCTTGTTGTTGCTCTTGCACGCACGCGAGACTGTATCACGCACAACTCGCCAGCACCGCCACGCACGCCTTTGGTGACCTCCATGGCTCACCCACTGACGGCCTCTGGCACCAAGATTGTTTTCCTCGACTGTGATGGCGTCGTGTCTCCCTTTGGAGCGCCGTCGGCGAGCTTCTTTTCTCCCGTGCACATGGCACGTTTGAAGCGCATTCTGGACACCACGGGCGCGAAGATCGTATTGAGCTCGTCGTGGCGCGCCACTGAGTTTGGCAGGACGGAAGTGACCAAGCAGCTCGTCGCAAATGGCATGCCGTCCTTCATCGCCTGCACCCCAGATATTCCGAACCGCTCACGGGCGTGGGAGATCATGCTGTGGGTCGAAGAGAACAAGGACCGGCTGAAGATTGTCAACTTTGTCGCTCTTGACGACATTCACTTGTCTGTACTGGCACCGAACCGACTCTTTTTTGAGAAACACGCCATCCACACGGACGGCACCGCTGGCCTGACGGACGCCGACGTCGAGAAGGCCATCGCCATGCTCGATGATAGCAACAACTTTTAATATACTCATCGTTTTTTTTTTTCGTGCTCTCTCTTTCTCTCTGACGGATGTTCACTTCTGTCGCTCTCTTCTCTCCGATACTTGACCCACATCAGTGCTCACACTCCACACGTGGGTGACTCAATGGGAATCACCACTGCCTTGCTTGCCCCTCTAACATGCCCACACACACCTGCCACCTGATTAACTGAAAGGCGTCGCATCTGCGGCACTCGCAGTGCCGGCGCCGCTTTGGTTGTTGTTTCTCACTGTTGCCTCGCTCGGTGAGCGTCATCCTGCCACTGTCCCCCGCTCGCTTCCCCATATTCTTACTTTCCTTTCGTTGCCTCTTTCACGGCCACACACACACACACACACACACACACACACACGAGCAATCGACAATGAACTACCCATACGGTCTTCACCCGCGAACCTTCCAGCTGTCCAAGCGGGAGTGGGCGGCGACCGGCCTTCAGGCCTCCACTCTCGGCCCCGCCACGGGACGTCCGCTTGCGCTGACAGACGCGCCTTCGCATGCAGACACGACACCACGCAACGGACGCACGCAGATTCGCCCACAGCCGCCCAGCACGTCGCCGAAAAAGCGACCTGCGCCGCGGCGCTCGTTTCTCTCAGTCACGGACTGGTCTGTGTCTGCTGTTGGTGACGGCAACAAGTTAAACAGCGTGTACCGGAACCGAAAGCTGCACCACCTTCCGCCCATGAACGCGTCGAACTCGCCGCGTGCGGGTCGGTCCTCTGCGGTCCGCGCGCGCTCTATTGTGCGGGCCAACCAGCAGGCTGCGCTTCACTACGAACAGGCCCTTGAGGCTGGCGAGCGCGCCACACTCGAACACGACGAGCAGCGCGAAAGGCACCAAGCGGAAGACTGGCTGGTGGCCCAACTCGCACAACACACCGAGCCTGTGACCCCTGTCGCACACGACGAAGTAGTGGAAGAAGGAGAGAGGAGCTGTGACGTCATCGATGAGCACTCACTGCCTGCTGAGCAGCTTGACACGCACCGCACCGTACCACAGAGCGACGATGGGCAGCTCGACAGCACAACGGAGCTTGCCAACCAACGAGAGCTTGAGGTGCCTCCTCTGTGTGGGTGTGAGGAGCCGGAGAGCATTGACGGCTGCCGCAGGCGAGCGGCAGCGACGTTTGTCGACGACTTGCTCAGCCGGTGGGATGCTGCCGAGCACGGGGTCACACAGACCCACAAGCCTTCGTTGTGCGGCTGTGAAAAGCCGGAGAGCATTGACGACTGCCGCCAGCGGGCAGCGGCGTCTTTTGTGGAGGATTTGCTCAGCCGGTGGGATGCTGACAAGGGAGAAGAGGACGCACTGGCGCGAACGCCTCCAACAGTCGAAAACGAGGTACCAGGAGAACAAGAGGAACCAGAGAACGTCGATGGATGTCACCGGCTGGCGGCGACCGAGCTTGTTGATGACTTGCTTAGCCGGTGGACTAACGGGGAAAGCACGTCCCACAAGCATGAGGAACCGCTGACCCAAGACGTGCCTGTAGCGCGTGATCCACCGGCGGCGCCGGTATCAACAGCGGGCACACATGTACAAGGCTGCGGGTGCACGTCTCCGCGCGACGTCAATCTGTGCCGCAACCGCCAGGCAACGGATCTTGTCGCGCTTATTCTGGACTCACCCCAAGCCGCGCCAACGGCGCACTGCCGACCGTTCACACCTGACAACACGCTTGCAGAGGACGGTTTGCTGGTGTTGAGACGTCGTGAAGCAGAAACCTTTGTCGACGGGTTATTGGCCTCCGCAAAGTTGACACCCGTCATTGCGTGTTCGTGCACACACAATGAAAAGGTACGTGAGTGCCGACAGGCATTTTTGGCAGAAATGCTCGAAGATGTGCTTGTCGGATATGTCTAGGAACTTGCCACTCTTACCAAGTTGTCAAGCAAGAATGTGATCATTGGCGTTTACGCTACCGTTTCCACCGTTATGTAACTTTTGATGGCTACCGAGCGAGGCTCCATGTTGTTATTTGCCTCGTCACGTCTTTCTTTTCTTTCTTTTTGACGATGCACTTTGCCCCTGGCTGGGGTGACTTTCCGCTTCGCCGTGGACACGAATCCACACCCGCACACCCACACCCACACACATACACAAAAAAAGAAGGTGTGGACGACGTTGAACACCAGTCCACGCCCAGAAGTTCAGCCAATCAGGTAACATGACCCCGGATTTCTTGTCGGTGGGGCACGTGCACGTGTGAGTGGTTTCCGTGTGCCATAACCGTGATCTTGAACACCGAGCCCTCCTAGTGCGTTTACCTCCGTATCGCCCTGTGTAGCGCTACCGATCGGCCACTTGCCTGTTCTCGCTCAGCTTTGATGGGCAGAATAATCATGCTTTCCGGTTTTGCAGTCACCGTGCACCGTGGATGCCTCGCGCTTTCGCCACCTAATCAACCTCATCTTCTTCTTGTTTCTGAACCCAAGACTCCGAAAGGCAGTATCATCAAAGCAAGCATTCGCACAGCACTACCACTTGTTCCCATGTCCGCTCTTTCCACAACCACGCCTGTGAAGCCGATCGTCGAGACCAACCCCGTTGCGTACGGTGGTGAGGCACCCTTTGGCCGCCTTGATAGCGATTACCCTGACAGCGGCCTCCAGCCGAAACAAGCGCCGAAGGCTCGACCTTACTTGTACGGTGCATCAATAGCGCTGCTGACGATCGCGCTTGTGTTTTTCATTGTCAGCCTCTTTGTGGACCGCGTGGAGGTGTACGTATCTAGGTCAGCGGACACAACCATGAAGATAGGATGGCTGTTCATCGGCTTCTGCAAGGAAGGATGCCGTGCTACGTCGTTGCCGGTTTCTGACAACGGCCCCGACGGGTGGCTCTCGCCCTCTAGCCAGTTCGAGCGCATGGCAGAGAGCGCCGTGCCGTTCAAGGTGGCTACCTGCACAGAGGTTGATGACCCCAACGTGCTGTACAACTACACAGTCACCATCATCAGCGAAACGGTTCCGTCCTTGTTCTTTGGCACGCCGCAGAGCGTGGATGTGAGATGTGGCAGGCTTTACGATGTGTCCGCTTTTTTCACAGGGAGGTACCGTGCATCCATGACGAGCTACGGACTTGTTGGCGGCAAACGCATTTCAGGGAGCGAGTATTATGCCAGTGGTCTCTCTTCTGTTGGGCTGTACTTGTCCTTTGCCTTTGCCTGTGTCGCGCTCCTGTTGTTGATCGTCGTGTCCTGCGTCCTCGGCAAAAGTCGCCGTGCTCCACTCGGCGATCGGACGTGCTGCTGCGCGTGTTGTGGCTCCTCCTGCCGCACACCGCTGCCTCATTCTCGCCGCCTGGTGAGCGCCATCGTGGCCTTCATTGTGCTCAGCGTCGCCATGTCTGCAGTTCAACTGGCGACATGCGACCGTCAGCTCGCGTGGTACCCTCCGCCGTACAGCGATTGGGCAGAGGCCTCTGTGCCCGGCGCGCACTACGGCATTGTCGCCGCGATGCTGGTGGCCGAGGTTGCCGCACTCGTACTCATGTGCATCGTGCACGCCAAGCGGATGTGGTGACATCTTTCACTGACTGATCGCGTTGACCATATTTTCTTCTTCAGTACCCCTCCTCCCCTTTTCTTTGTCTTTTCTGGCATTCATCTTGTTTCCAGGTGCGCCGTCAGTCGTGCCACTGCCGTCCACTTCAGGCCTACATCTTCTTTGTTTTTACCCTTTCTTTGCTTCCTTTTGTTTTTGCGTCACGCCACGCTTCTATCTTCTTTAGTTTCATGCTTCCACGTCCGCACATTCAGATCAGAGGTGTTGATCTTTCTGGGTGCGATGATGTCTCTTCTTTTTTTTGGGGGCTGACGCTGCCAGTGCAGGCCATGTGTGTGTGGGGTGACTGGTGGGGTTCAGCGTATAAAAAGACGTTAGTCGACCACCACGCGCGGTGGAGTGTTCTGCTTCCTGTCCTACCTTTGTTTAGTCTCAACCCACAACACAGTGCACTGAAACGGTGAGTGGGAGAGCTTTCAGCCTTGAGAGACATACTCGACTGCTTCTTTTCCTTCTCTTTTTCCTCGCAAAACGAGAACAACCAATCGTTGTTCCAGCGCGTCCATTCCTGCGCTCAGCGTGGCTTTGAGCGTCAGCCGTATTTTCATTTATTTTACCTATTCACGAGAACGGCATCCCACGCAGCAGGTTACTGTGCTTCTCCTACGCGACTGCCCACGAAGACATGCCAACGACACAATACACACGGCATCTCGAACCGTCGTCGCAGGTACGCATACCTCTTCACTTTCCTGCGTTCTTCCACACGTCCTTATGTGCATGTGTCCTGCATGCTTCTTGATCTCCTCCTCCCTCGAGAGCCCACTGACTCGTTTCTGAGACCCTTCCCCGAGACTTTCGCGCACTGTTACCAACCACACCTCTACTCTCTCCTCCTCCTTTCTTGATTTCTTTTTGTCTTGTTGTCCTCTGACGTAGGCAATCCCGCCCACGCCTCGCGTCTAGCCCTGCCCATCAATCTCCACTGCACTCAGCATGAATGATGCGTGCGTCGCTGTGGCACCGAACAAGTGGCTGGTATGCTCCATCTGCCTCGATACTTGGAAGCACCCCGTGGAGGTGAAGGGCTGCCGCCACGTGTTTTGCCGTCAATGCATCGCCAAGGTGGCCTTGTGCCCTTTGTGCCGCGCACCCGTCCGGTCAACGGAGGGTGTGAACTGTGCGCTGCTGGCCATGGCGGATGATGTGCTAGTGGAGTGCAGCCTATGCCACTGGCAAGGCACCCGCGAGTGCAGCTACACCCACCATTGCCAGAACACGACGACAGCTGGACGAGACCCTTCGTCTCCAAATGCGGGCTGCCACACGTCCTCCGCGAATGGTGAGGCACCCACGCTGTCTGACGAGGGACGTTGTGCCCTTTTCAGTCCCTCGGCGCAGCGGCATGACCTTATCGAGCTGGTCTCCACGCCGGGTGTGACTGTTCTCATCGTGAACGGATGCAGCTGTTTGCGAGACATCGTGACTGTTGTAGCATGCCCCCACTTGACGAAAGCCAGCTTTGCTTCGTGCGTTCGACTGCACAACGTGACGCCCCTCCGTATGCTTCATCAGCTGACGGAGGTGGACCTCAGCGAGACAGCCGTGACGGATATTGTGTTTGCTGCGTCGTGCAGCAACTTGCGCAAACTGACGATCAGTAATTGCACGGCGCTCACCGACCTCTCCCCCCTCACGAGCGCCCCGCAGCTACGTGAGCTCTACGCAAAGGGTGCCGGCATACGCAGCGTCGCCTTCGCCGCGGGGTGTCTCCAATTGACGCATGTGCACATCTCACGGTGCCAGCGCATCACCGACCTGTCCCCCCTCGCAAACCACACCGACCTGCGCACCGTCGCGGCGAGTGGTACCTGTGTGCGAAGCATCCACTTCGCGGCCACATGTCGCTCTCTGGAGACACTGGAACTGGGTGAACTCAAACACCTTGATGATCTGTCGCCTCTCAGCGATCTTTGCAGTCTGACCATCCTCGACCTCAACAAAACCGGTGTGACCGACCTGAGCCCGTTGCGCGGGTGCCGTCAGTTGAAGAGGCTCTGTGTGAACCACACACTCGTTGCTGATTTCGGGCCACTGTCTGGCTTGCCGTGCTTTGTGGTTCTGCATGCGGACGGCACCAAGGTGAGCGACGTGCAGCCCATCCGTCTGTGCGAGAAGCTAGAGGCTCTTCATTTGTCTGACACAGCTGTGTCTGACCTGACGCCCCTTACTGGCATGCGTGCGCTGAGAACGGTACACGCCAGGAATAGTCGCGTTTCCTTCGTCGGCGGTCTTGACACCTGCCCTGCGCTTGTGAAGCTGGACTTGCGCGGCAGTCCAGCACAGGCTCACAGCCGCGGTGTCTGACGTTCTGTGATCGCTGCGGCTGCTCCTCTTGAAACTGCAGTATTCATCTGTGCCACTTTGGAAGCCGTCCCCTTGACTCCCAGTGCATGTTTATGCTTTCTCACTCCTCAACTCTGCGCTGGCCGGGGGAGGCTGTGAAGGAGGGGGGGGGGCTCCAAGAGTGTTCCGGGTCTTACTATCTCCCGCCCCACTAGAGGCGCGTTCTTTCTTCTTACTTTCGTTTTGAAGCCTGGGGACACGAACACCCTTTGACGTGTCTTCTAGCTATGTGCATCCAAAAGACGCCTTTTTTCTTTTCTCTTTGTTTCTCGTGACACCACCCGGCTCAGTTGTTGTTGCCAGCAGTGTCATGGGTGGCATGAGTGTGCCCCGCAATATATGTGGTAGGTGCTCCTCGGCGCACCGCTATGAACCATGGCGGCGGTGTCTTGTGTGTTCAACGACACAGATTCTCATTGCTCGCAACGTTCGAACACAATCTTTGAACTTGCTATCAACAATAATCGTTTTTTCCCTCTCTGGCTTGTGTTTCGGTTGGCGCGGTACGCAGTGCGCGTGTTGCAGCTCATTGTGGCTGACAGCAGACGCTGTACCGTTCCGTTTCTCTATAAGCGACCACCGTATCAGCGATGCAGACTCATGATGACTATGCCGTGTGCCGTTCCTCCGCACAAAAACAACAACAGAATGCAGTGACTGCCAGGGACTGTGCCCGTTGACGCCATTCACATGGCTGCCAGTGGGCTCACGACCGTACTCATTACCCATACACGTACTCTGACCTCGGTGAACTTGGCCGTGCTGTTGTTGCTACTGTTTGCGACTCACCGCCCACGTACCCCTTCATGTGTGTGTGCACCGCTTTATGCTGCTTTATCCCCTCCTTTCGCTCTCTTTTTCCCACACGACTGACGTTGGCACCGGCAAACGGCAGACACTCAGACGAGACGAACGCTCTTGTTGCTCTCTTCTTCCTCCATCGGCACTTTGTTTTGATTGTGCGTCCGACTTACCTCCGTTCCTCTTCGACGGGCACGGCACCGACTGCCAAGCTTTACTGTAGCCCTATTCGCACCACACGCGAAGACTACCGCCCTCAAGCTTCACGCCCGCCACGATCACCTGCAGCGCAGCCAGCACCCACCTCGCGTTCTCCACAGGCACCAGCAGGCACTGTCTACGAGCGCGCGCCGCAGCCTTGCTTCCCTGAAACGCCAACTGCACCCCAGAAGAAGAAGAAGAAGACAGTCAGAATCGACACTACTCCGCAGGTTTGCGAGGAAACATCTTCCCTCCGCTCTGTCGGTGAAACTTTTGTGGGCACCACAGTCAAGCCCACTGCGACTGCGACGTTGACACATGCTGCGAGCCACGATACAGAATCGGTTATAACTGAAAACATTCATGCACTCTCACCGGAGGTGAACGCACAGGTTCAACGCATTGCGTCCTTCGAGGCAGTCTCGCGCCGTGCGCTACACATACTGTCCAGCACCGTTGAGAAACTGGAGCGCACCGGACTGGTACAGTTCGCCTTTGTGGTTGATAGGAATCTCGTCGGAAGTGACCACTTCGTGCAGTGGCAGCGGTGTGTGCGGCGTGTCTCGTCTGCACTCTCACAACAAGGCCTGGTGTGTCGGTTTGCACTCCTTACGTATGGCAACGATCGCCCAGTGGTTGAGCAGCGCACCTTTGTTGACACCGCAGAGCTGTGGCCGCGGCTATTGGCTTTGCGCGGTGAGAAAGCACTCTACTCGACTGAAGATTGCTTTGGCGCTCTTGAACTGGCGGCCACCGACCTTTATTGGAGCACCACGCAGCGCGTAGTTGTCTGGATGGGTGACGCCCCGCAGCACGTGTTCGATCATAGCACGACACGCACCGGTACACAACGGTTGGCGCAGGTAATGGCACAACGACTCAGCCAGTGCATCTGCCTAGAGGAAAAGCCGTGGCAGACGCATCACATGGGTGAGGAGATGCGCGCGGCCTTCACTGCGGCAGGCACGTACTTCCAGTCCAGGGAGATTTGTGACATGGAGAGCACTGTGGAGGGTGCACTCTTGGATGTCAGCCGCACGACCGTCAGGCATGCATTTGTAAAAAGCAGCGTCGAGGGCTGCGTGGGGATGAGTGTCTTCTCGCATCCTACCAAACGGCGTGCGCAATACACTGTTGCCCTGCTCACGACGCGTCCGTGTGTCGCACTGCCCGGTGAAGTGCACCCACTGGTAGAGCTCCTTACGTGCTTCCCACCTGTGCACGAGGAGGAGGTGCGGCTGCATTGTGCCATCGAACGGTTTGCGGAGGGTGAGCTGTGCTGTGCGTACCACGCCTTTCTTGTCGCACCGTCGTTCTTTGCTAAGTGGCACGGCACGGCCCTAAAAATTGCCAAAAAGGAGCGCTGCGCGGGCCACGGCTGGGCTCAGCAGTACGTGCACGTGCGCAGCGTCACGTCGTTTCTGATGCGTGAGTTCTCGGTGCGTCTTGCCCAGCGCGATGAAGCACGCAAATACAAGCGGATGGAGAGTGTCTCCGCGCAGCTGGCACAACTGGGTACACAGAGGCTTGTTCTCGAGCCGCACGTCGGGGGCACTTTGCGCAAGTTCAACAACAACAACAACGGTGCCGTCATGGACGCAGCGAGGCACCCCGTACCGCAGGCTTTCACTCACTGGACTCACCGCGCCACAGGCGGCCGTGCAATGGTAGTCAAAGTGCAAGGCGTTGAAACCGATGGCAGCTACCTGTGCATTGGCGCTGTCGTGCACACTGCCTCAAAAGAGAAGATTCTGCCCAACTCCGCAAACTGCAGTGTCAACGGCATAGCTGCGTTCTACAAGACGCACAAGTGCAACGATGCCTGCCGTCTACTGGGTCTACCCGACGTGCCGGCCGACGAGGCAAAGCTGGAGGCATTTGTGAACGATTTGGCACTTCATCCACGCCCCATCGCTCCGACCCTCGCCAACCGCGCAGATATGGAGGCCACCGCTGGCGTGTAAGCGTGAACTGTAGCGGAGAGGTTTTCTTTTTGTTTCCTCGATTTCTTCTCTTTCTTGTTTCTTTTTCTTTTTGTTTTTGTGTTTTGTGGCGTCGACTGCCACTCTCTACACTCACGCCGCTCGCGTGGCGTTGTCGTTGCGCGTTCTATAAGCCTACACGACATCCACCCCTAGCTTATCATGGTGGTGGCGTGTAGGCAGGCACCGAGTGGAAAAATCACTATGAGTACGTCACGCCAAAGAGAAAGGAAAGAACAAGCTTCGGCACTGTCACCCAACATCGTGGTGACACTACTAGTTGAAGGTGTGGGAATA
>JASANP010001011.1:0-46981 GCA_030849625.1 Wallacemonas sp. TrypX
CTACTTTGTACAGACCCGTGCTTATGGCGCGTTACGCTGCCTCCGCCCCCACTTGCGGGCGGGCACGGGGCCGTCGCCTGCTGCGGTACAAGTGCACGTTGCTTTTCCGCGCGTGCAGCATCCTCTTGAGTGCGCGTGGGTGTGTGGGGGAGAAATCCCTCCCTGCGCACGCACCTCAATCGCAGATGGATCCCGCGGCAGCCGCAACATTGGGACAACGCCAAAAGCGTTCTCTCACGATTTACTGGAGCTGGTGCCGCCCTGCACGCCCTCCCTTCGGGTGCGGGTGCGTGCGTGTCTTCTCAACAGGGAAGAGTGTGCGGTGGCGGGCACGGGGGAGGGTCACCTCCACTGTGCTTGCCCTGTGCACGACAACGGCACGTGTGAGTCTCCCACGCGACGGTGCTATGCCTTGCCGGGTGTGGACGCCGCCGGTGATGGGCGGGTGCGTGGCTGCTGCGTGGAGGGGGTGTGGGGTGGCGGGTGAGGGGTGTGTGCGGTGGGTGCGTGCGGGGGGACGAGAGACCTGTCTCTCGCCTCCCCCTCCCCCGCCTGCACGCCTGCGTCCGCACACTCTCGCGCCCCCTCTCGCAAGCGCCGCATGCTCTGCGCGCACCGGCGCGGCCTCCCTCCGCAGGCGAACGTTGGGCAAACGCAGTGCATACGCGCTGCTTCCGTACAGCCATTGGCGGGTCGTCCTTGTCATGTGCCGTTTGCACAGCCGCACACGGGACGAGCAGAAGAGGGCTTATCACAGCAAAACGAAAGAGAAGGTACGTGTCAGCGAGTGGGGTGAAGGGTCATGGCGGCGTGCTGCGACTGGAGGTGCGAAACTGCTGCCCGTGCGCCTGTGGCGGCGGGGCATCGGCTCGTGCTTGCATGATTAAAGTGCGGCGTGCGGCTGCATTGGAAGGCGTCTGTGGAGGCTCTCGCGCGTTGTGTGTGCTCGTCACAGGCACGCGTCAGGGTCGCAGTGAGGAGGTTGTCGCCAGCTTGTCTGGCGCACTCGGCGCGTGTGGCGCGCGGAGGTCCAAAGACACGCACGGAGGGCTGCGCGGTTGTCGGTGGCGAGCGTGGTGCGCTTGCACAGGCGGCCCCTTTTGAGTGACCCTCCCGTTCACCGCCCCGCTCCGCTGTTCTCAGGGGCAACTCTGGGGATGTGCGGGTGTGTGCGCGTGTGTGCGGCAGCGGTTCTGAGCTTTTTCGCCGCAGCACCCGTTAGTACGAGGCGCCTGTATGTGTGAGATGTGTCGTGTGTGTCTATGTGTGTGTCTGGTGCGTTGCGATCTCGGCGGCCCAACCGCCTTCATCCGGGAGCCGCAAACCAGTGATGGGGTGTGGTGGCGTATGTCATCACCTGGGAGACAGAAAGTTGATACAGCTCAAAGCAAAGATGAATGCACGGGGTGTTGCCGGCTTGCGGCCGTGTGAGTCTTCGACCTCCCCCTTGGGGAGGTGTGTGCGTGTTGCCGTTCCTCGCTCCTCCGCACCCCCGGCGTGGGGGAGCAGACCCTGGTCCACAACGCAAGGGGCGTGGCCCCTTTTCTTCCAAACGAGTGCACGTCGCNTGGAAGTTGGGCAGCTGTTGTCATCAGAGCTCGTTCCACTCGTTCGGTTGTTCACCAAGAAAAAAAAACCTGGCGTGCCCTTGCTGCGGATTCCCGTCACTTGCGGGAGAGTGAGTGGTGGCGCGTGTGTCGTCACCCGTACTCAACGCGTGCGTCTTTCTCGTCCTCTCCCCTTGCTCTTCCACTCTTCGTGTTCTTTCGTCGCGGCGCTCCAAACGGCGGTGTGCGATGGCATCCGTTGGCGGAGGCCTGGCGTATCAGAGGGCACCGTGATGACGTTGCTCGTTTATTGTGTCCCTCGTTCCCACGTGTCTCTCTAACTCTCACCTTCGCTGTCCTCCTCGAGCTGTCTCGCAGAGCAACAGTAAAAAAAAAAAGAAACTGTTCCTCTATTGCGAAATTGCGGCACGCATTCTGTGACGTCACGCGCGTGTGTGTGTTTGCGAGAGGTCAAACTCTTTGCTCTTCCCGCTGTGGTTTCACTCCCCGCTGCCCACGCCTTCGCGAACAGTCAGCGAACACAGTGGTCCTAAGCCGATACACACACACACACAACATGCCCTCCTTTGACAACTTGAAGGAAGAGATTCGCGAGGTGTACCACATCTTTGACGAGGACGAAGCCGGAAACATGTCCATGGCTGAGCTCGCGCGCGCGCTTTACACGATTACTGGTGAGCGGCTGCCGCGGTCGGTTCTGCGCAAGATGGTCACGGCGGCGCGAGAGTCCTTGGCACGTCGCGGCGAGGAGGCCTCGGCTGATGCGCTGGGCGATGAGCGGCACGGTGCGGGCGAGCACGAGTCGAGATCAAACGGTAGTAGTACACCCTCGTCACCAAAGCCCACTTCGGCTACTGCCTCCGCTGTCGCCGGGGCAAGAGCGTCTTCGGTGGCGAACTCAGTCCTGTCCGGTCGCCATGCCGGGCAGGGTCGGAGCACAAATAATATGAGCGTTGTCGCGGAAGAAGGAATCGACGCCGACCTGTTTGAGGAAATTGTCTTGCGCAAACTCAACTCGCGCAAGCATGAAGAAGAAATCGCCTACACGTTTGCGCTCCTCGAAGACCAGTACTACCCGGGTTTCATCACCAAGGAAAGTCTCCAACGGGCGGCACGGGAGGCCGAGGAGCCGTTGACTCAGGCGGAGCTCGCGGAGATGTTCGATGCCCTAGTGACCGGCGCCCCCGCGGCCGCAGTCGACCTGGTCACGTTTCGCAGCGTGCAGGAGGCCGCTCTGAAGGCGCACGAGGCGGATCTGCAGGAGCTCATCACGGCTGAGGTCGAGGCTACCACGGCGACGCCGGACGACGCCGCACTGACTTCATCTGCGCCACGACAGGACGAGGGGGCCAACGAGGTGGGACTGAGCACGACCGGTTGATGGGCCACCACCACACGTGCTGAAGCGTGTCGGACACACCTTCACCGTATTATGTAAGTTACGATCTGCTCGGGCAAAGGTCAATGGGTGCAGATGGCGTGCTCCCCCTCCTCCCGCACCCCTCTGTCAGTCCCTCTCACATTTGCTGCTCACTGTTCCCACATTTTTTTTGTGTGTGTGCGTCTCTGTTGCGCCTTCTTTCAGCGCGGTTCTTGCCAGGGAAACGTCTGACACCCGTTTGTGATGATCACGTGGTGGCGCGTCAGGCGCCCCCCTTCCCCCCCCCCTCTCCCCCACACACAAGCACCTAAACAGCTCGTGTCGTGCCGGGCTTCTTCGCGAACATTCGCATGAAGCAAGCACTCTCATATTATCTACCCTTTTCTCTCATTCGACCCTCATTGGTGGATTTTTGTCTTGTTTGTGTGTGTACGCGTGTGTCAACCCAGTTACCCCAGTCTTCTCGTGCTCTCAAGCTCGCCCAAACACCGATCTGTATTCAGGTGTTATTTGGGCCACCCATCTGTGCTCTTCTTTTTGTGTTTTTGTTTTCGTTCGCTGTGTGTGTGTGTTTTTACGCGTGCTCAGATATGGCGAAGTGTGCCATCTGTGACCGCACCTTCGGTATGACGCTGCGGAAGCACACGTGCGTGCTCTGTCGCCGGACGGTTTGCGGCGGGTGCTCGTCTTCGTCAGTGCCCGTGACGGCAGCCGCGGTCGACGCAGCGGCCGCCGCAGCCGGTGAGAAGACCAAGCCGGACGGCAAAGACAGTGATAGTGATGGCGACTCGCGTGAAGACAAGAAGAAGGTCGTGGGCAAGTCTTCCGGATCACCGACAAATCGGCATGCAGTGGTAGAGGCACGCGTGTGTAGCGTCTGCCAGGCGAGCGGCAAGACCGCCGCGGGACGACGACTGGGCGGCGAGGCTCCCGCATCTGCGACGGCAGTGGCGCCAGGGGGCGGCACCGAGAAGCCGGATGCGAGCAGCGCTGCCGAACGCGAGAAGCGCGCGCTCTTAATCGAAGCCCGCATGAACCGCCAGAAGGGCCCCGGTGCGGCCGCCAGGCGCACAGCACCACCACCGGCGCAGCCTTCCGCACCGCGAGCCGCGCCGGTCGCCACGCCTGCGGTCGCACCGGTACCGGCCGCTGCCGCATCGTCGCAGCCCGCAAGCAATGGAGGTGGCAATACGAACCCAGCACTCGAGGCCGCTCTGCGGCGCCAGCAGCAACGACGGTCAGAGGCCACTGTCGGAGCTGAGCGGAACTACTCGGAAGAGAAACGTCGCCTGCTGCGAGAGATTGAGGCCATTCATCACAAGACCGGCACGGACGCACCGTTCGGTCTAAAGGCCGCTGACGCGTCACACCTGCGCAGCTACCTTCAGCATCTCCGGTCAACGACGCCCACTTAGGCCGGCAAATACGCTGCCACGTGACGTGCCATGCCGGGTAGCACCGGCCGGCTGCTATCGGTGGTGTGCTCGCTGTGTGAGCTTGCCCAAATATGTGCACCATACGGTCAACATTTTTTTTTTGTGTGTGTGCTTGTTTATTCTTGCTCTATTAACGACTCCTGATTATTGCTTATTGCTTTCTTTTTCCACATGTTCCATTTCAGCTGCCTCGTGGTCAGCACATCCCCGTCCACCGTTGCTTCCCGGTGACATTTTCAGCCGTCTGCGGAAGGCAAAGAGGACAAAGGGGACGGAGGCACATGGAAGAGTGCTCTTGTTTTACGCGGAGAACATGTGTTTGGTGGCCTGTTGCCGGCTGACTCACACCAATCTGGGGTTCCGCATGTGTGTGTGTGTGTGTGGTGTGCCTGTGCACACTTTCACTCAGTGCACGCTTCTTATTATCGCTCACAACTTCGTACGTACCCTTCACCTCCCTCCCTCCTCCTCCTTCCACAAACTCGATTTCTCGTTTCCTTGATTTCTCGGTTGCTCTCACTTGTCAATTGTGGTCGTGAAGAGGGAGAGCACCACGCCCGGCAGACGTGGAGTGTGTGCGTGCGAGTGAGTACCATTGTGATAATCTCTTAGATTGTGTACTAGAACAAGCGGTGACGACGACCCCCTACGCACGTCTCACTCGATAATCCCACATCCGCTGTTTTTTCTCCATTTTAAAACGTTACGTGGTTTTCTGACTCGTTAGACCAACTCTTTTTTTTTTTTTACTTGTTCACTGAATCGTCACTGTCGTTTGGTGCTTCCCTCTCTTTTACACTTTTTTTTCTCTCTCTCTCTTCTCACGTTCTCGCGCGATGAAGGGGTGGCAGATCGGTGTGCTCGTCGTCATGTGCGTGGTGTTCGTCGCCGCCGCGGCTGTGCTCTGTTTCCTTATCTATCGCTTCTGGGGCGGCTTAAGCGGCGGCGCCGTAGAGGAGGGCGAGGACAACGAAAGCCGCAAAGATACCTCACGGCGGGAGTGCCGCGGAGAGCGTTATTACTTAGACGGTGGTGCAGCCGACGATGTCGTGCGTGTGTCTGACGGCAGCCACTTTCATCATCTGCACTTAAAAAAAAGTGGACACATACTTCATTATCTGGATCTCCAGCGCCAGCCAAAGACCGTGGACTTGAAGTCACTACACGACATCGCCACAGGGGCGGACCTGCAAAAGCACCTGTCGCGCGTGGAGAACATGGATGACCCTGACACACTCGGGCTCACCTACATCAACCAAAACAACGAACTGATCGACATGGATCTCGACCAGCTCATTCGCCGCGATGACGGCTTTGCCAAGCGCATGCAGCACACCGCTGACCGGCCGCTTCTGCTGGGGCGGTTGACGGAGATGATCGAAGGGGGATTGTCGGTGACGCCGTCCGCACCGAGCGCCGCAGCCGCGCCTTTCAACCCTTTTCAGGGCGCGAGTCGGGACGTCAACGTGGGTGTGGATGTGGCCCAGACCCGGCAATTGTCGCATGCGTTGGCACCCGCTGTGTCGCCTGCCGTGCCGCCATCGAACATCTTTCGACCGCCTCCAGTGCACGACGCGTTGGGAATGAAGTGGGACACGGAGCCAGCGACTGCCGTGGGTGCGGTGACCGGCGCCACCGGCGAGGCGGCATCGTCACTGCCGGTCCCCATTATTTTTCCCTCCAGACGCGCCTCCTCGACACGGATGACGACGCAGACTCCTGTGTTTATTCTTGCCGCAAGGTACGTCGTGCAGGCACACCATAGCACGCCTGGTGCACCCGTGCCGTTGGTGGACGACACGACTGTGGCAGCCCTTGAGCGGTCGATGGCCGGTGAGCTGGAACGAAGCTTTTACCTCGACCACGGCGCCTTTGCTCACCACATCGCCACCGTCAACCCTGAGCGTGGCACTGCCCTGCTGCAGCATCCCTCTGGTGCGCGCTATGAGCTGGCACGGTGCGCAGCACCGGTCGTGAAGTACAGCGTCGATCGCACAACGAGCGCACAGTGGTCCGTCTTTACTGGCCCCTTCTACCTACCGCCCGGGCGGTGGTGCGTACGAGCCAAGTCGTGCACGCAAGGCGATGAGGCATCGAGCGCTGTTGTCGCCAAGGTATATACCGTTAATGTTGTGTGACGAGGCAAAGTCATGATGGGCGCGACGGTGGCGTAGTGCCCCGTTTTCTCTCCATCTCTCTTATTCGCGCATTGTCACAGCACTTTCCTCTCACTTCACTGTTTTTTTTTTCCTGGCACCTGTGTCTGTTTGCTGCGCGAGTGTGACTAGACTAGATTATCCACCTCGCGCGTCAAGGAACAAGAACGATGTGCGCCGGTGTCAGTGATGAGATCAATCAATGAAAAAAAAAAAAGCAGGCGTGCGCGGGACTGAGCGTTTGTGGGTATGTGGTTGTCTCCTCGCCATCGAACAGAAATGAACTGCACTCGTAGACCTCATCATTCGGGCTCTCGGCGCCTCTCTTAGCACATACGCATGTTGTTGTGGATGCGCGCAGGTCTGGACGAAAGGAGCGCGGAGGGGGCACCCGCACCTTCACTGCTCGTGGTGCGCTGCGAATGGCACTCCTACTTTACCGACCGACTCTCTCTCACACACACGCCTTTTGTTTCTTTCTGTCTCGGTCTAGTCTTTTCTCTCTCTCTCTCCTCCACGTCAAATTGACTGGTTTGCTCGGCAGCAGTTCACGCACGACCACACGGTCAAGGAAAGAGTCGAGGATCGCAGTCACGCGCTCTTTTGATATTCTTCTTTTTTTTTTTATTGTTCGACTTTTTCCATCTCATCCCCATTTTCCTTCTCCTGACACTCTTTCTCACCGTGTGTCGTCTCTGTTGTCCCGTCGGGTTCTTGACCTCATCTCAGAGTCAAATCGGCGCACAACTTCCTTTTTTTTTCTTTTTCTCTACTCTCCTTGTTCTTTCTGCCGGTTCTTTCTGACCTGCGGCGCACAATGATTCACATTGCGGAACTGTTGGAGCTTGTCAGGGTCAACCGCTTGGAAGCGGAGCAGGCTGTCACACTCAAATGGATCCGGGAGAAGTCAGACGACCAGCTCGCCATCTCCTTTCTGGAGGAGTTGATAGCGGCCGTGCAAGGCAATTACCTCACGATTGAAGACGTCTCGCTCGTGGCGACATTTGCGCTGGCAGGCTGCACGAAACACCCCAGACTGAACCGTGCTATCACAGTCACGGAGATACCCGCCACCGCTGATAGGAGCGTCAGCGCCTACGCGGACTGCCGCTCGCCGTTCGAGCCCTCGCCAACGCCGGGTACCTCGGGTGACTCGTGCCTCGAGCAGGACGAAGCGCTCGTCGGCATGGCCACGCGTCTGGTGCAGGTGATCGAGACATTCTATCTTGCGAACGTTACGCAGGCAGATGCACACCGCCGCGCACTCGCCGCGACCGTGCAAGGCATGCAAGTGCTGGGGCATCTCCTGCGGGCCTACGCGATTGCGCTTGTCGAGGTGCTCCGTGTGCCTGGTGCAGGGCAGCGCTGCCTTGGGTTTTTGCAAATTGCCGCGGAAGGTCTCACGCACCGCCCCGCTGCACTGTCCGTGGCACACGCCACCCTCCTTCACGTCGCACGGCAAGCGAACGTGCCAGCGGCAGCGCTGCGTCTGGTGCGGCCGGTGCTGCGTCAAAGCAACGCCGCAGGTGTGCCGACGATGCCGACTGTTGTAGACGTTGACTTCCGTGAAACTGGTGCGAGCCTTGCGGACTACGCTGCCTTCTACGTCGAAGCTGGTCTTCTCTTCGCAGGGCACGGTCTCTGGCTGGAGGCGACACAGAGCGTTTACAACGTCGTCACGCTCCACGAAGGGGAGTGCTTCGGCTCTACATGGAACGGCACGGGCTGCGAAGTCGATGTTGACGCAGAGCGTCAGCGCACCCGCGCACCGCCGCGCCCGCACGTCAACGACACATTACTGTTTTGCGATGATATCGGAAGGGACGTGAAGGTCTCCAACGTCCCCGATCACTCATGGCAGTTTGAGCAGGTGGCGGCACGCACCAGGAAGCAGGCGGACACCCTGGGCCACGCGCTGCCCGTCGCGACACGTGTCGCACCGATCGGTCCACGAGATCCGTGGAGCACCAAGTCACCCAATCCCGATGTGCGCGCGCGTGCTTTCTGCCCGACGCGGGTGGAGGTGCAGCTCGCATACGACCTGTACGTGCAGGCCATCAAGCTATGCCACGTCTTTCTGGTGATCGCCTACGGGGGCGGTCAGCCGGATCTTGTTCGGCGGCTAGTCAAGGACCTGGATGCCCACGTGAGGCAGGCGCAGCAAAAAATAGTGTTTGTTCAGCCCGGTGTGCGTCAGGAAGAGGCTGGCGTAGACGACGAGGTGTCGCCAGACCAAGATCCGCAGAGTCTGGACGACACAGACCGTCGGGGTGATCCTACTGATCTCGGCGATCCGGGTCAGAGCGCGCACAGCGCCGCCGACAACGCTGACTTTTGTCGCTCGCATATGCAAGTTGAGAAGATTGTGCTGGCCGGAACACGACTGGACGCCTTCACATCGCTCTCCGCTGGGTCGAACAAGGATGGTCGGGCGGCGCTGCAGTCACTCGAGCGCTATCCCGCGACGTTGGCGTTGCTGAAGAACCTCGCGCCGTACCGTGCGATGCTGCTTTGCGCCGCGCGAAGAGACCTGGTAGGGTGGGACCGTGCGTGGCGCAGCCACGCTGCCCAGTTGCACGCCGAGGCAGCCTCTTCGTTCTTCACGGTCGCCACATCGGCGCTGCGCCAACACATTCTTCTGGACCTGGCACACACTTACGAGGCGGTATACCTTCGCGATGTGTTGTTGCGCATCACCCCTCCTGTTTCTGGCTCGACGACAGACCCGGTCGAGCAAACCACGGCACGGCGTGCGGATGTCAATGAGGTCGCAACTGCGCTGCAGCTGCTGCGCCAGATGCACGAGGCGGGTCACATCGAGTTTCATCTGGAACGCCCGCAAGCCGCCCTCGACGCACGGGACGCAGGCGGCTACGTTGTGCACCTGGCGATGCCACCTCTCACCATCCCTACCCTGGCAGGTGGACGGCGGCCTCCACATGGGTACTTCTGTCTCGCCCCGCCGCTGCACGAAGTGGACTTGAAGCCAGCGCTGGTGGAGAGAACGGAGTATCTACAGCAGCTGCGCGGACACGCAGCACTCGTCAAGGAGATTGACTTTGTGCAGTGGCAGGCAACGATCTCACAACACCGCTAGGCCACGACAACGGTTTCACCGGCGGTGGTGCTCGGTTGGTGTGAAGAGGATGTGAAGGATGGGGCTGGACTCGCTCTCTCGGACTGTGTGTGTGCGTGTGTGTCGTGTCGTGTCACGTCACATCCGCTCGGACAATTCGCACGCAGCCCAAATGGGAAGGAAGGAAAAGAACTCAACGAAAGAGCGTAGCTGGGTCAAGGCGAAAACAAAAACAAAAGGGGGAGCAACCACCGCATATTCCACGCAAGCGGTGCGATCACAACCAATTGGTGCACGTTATAAGTGGATCGCACAGCACAGGGTAAATCACCAGAAGACAGAAGAAAAACAGAAGTGCAAGCCCTCGCAGTGGTTGGGATTTTTTCGCTTTGACTTGCTGTTGTTCTCTCCCATTTTTTTTTCTTCTTTGCTGTTGCTGTTGTTGTTTCTTCGGAAAGTGATGTACGCTAGGTTTGACCTCGTCAACGTTCCTGCGAAGGATGCCGCAGCGTCACCCACGCCCACACACGCATCCACGTACCTGCTCGCGTGCTCTCCACTCACTCAAAAAAAAAAAAAATCGCCCGGCCGCACCATTGCCTTAGCTCTGCTTCGGCAAGCACAGCCCACTTGGCAATCATCTATGCCCACGTGTTCAGAAGTGCTGTGGCACAGTGTCAAGGCACTTGCCGGCGTGTGACGACTGACGACGTGCTCACACCACTCACACGCACACACACACACACATATATACACGTAATCCTCTCCTCTCTTCACTCGCTCTCACTGTGTGGGTGCGTCCACCCTGCACGACAGCAACCGAGGTGTACAGGCTGTCACCGAAAGAGCGGCAATCCACGCGCAAATCCCTCTGGCAAAGCCATAGCGACATACGTGCACACGCACATTTACATCACCCTGTCGCGTCATTCCTCTATCGAACCAACCATGACACTCCCGCGTCCATTCAGGATGGCGCTGCTTGCGGCCGTCGTCGTGGCGGTGTATCTGCTCGCACTCGCTGCAGAGCCCGCCGATGCCTTCCTCGGCTTCGGCAGCAGCAACCGGAAAAACAAAAACAAGATGCGGTCATCCGTGCCGCCGACACCGTACCCCACGATGGCGCCCGTCACTTCCCCCGCCGCCTACAGCCCGCAGAAGCCCTTCTACCCAGTCCACCCCCGCGTGAACATCAATTGGACCCAAGGGAGTCTCAACGCAAACGTCACCAAGAAAGAACTGAAGCAGATATTTCGTGACAAGCTGGTGCTGACAAAGTTGATTGTCGTGAACCGGCACGGCCACCGCGCACCGAACGCACCCTACTGGACCGCTTGCCCGAATGACGCGAAGAACCGCAAGCACTACAATGTTGATGCGGAGGATCTCAGTGCGCTCGGCATGCAGGAAGAGTACGAGTTCGGCCAGTACCTCCGCAACACCTACGCCGACTTTCTTGGCGAGCGCTTCAACCGCACGCTGCACTTCTTCCGTGCCGTGGGTGAGCCGCGCATCTTGCAGTCCGCGATGGCCGTCGCGCAGGGCGTGTTTCCTGATGGATTCGGTCCTGGAGGGTTTCTGCCTTCACGTCCGCAGTTTGTGCCTGTCTTCTCCGATATGGACACGCACGAGTACCTGCTCGACGACGTGCCGTGCTTTCGCCGTGCAGAGGCAGACTCCGCGCGGTGGTTGGCCAACAACTTCGCCCAGTGGGAAGCCGAACCGGAGAACAGCGCGGTGTTGCAGAAGATGCGCGAGATTTGCGGTGAGCCGCGTGTCAACTTGTCGGACTTCAAATACATCAAGACGGTCTCTGACGGCATGATCTTCAATAATGACTTTGGTCTTCGCGTCGGTCGCAAAGCGTCGGGTCAGCTCACCTCTGACTGGCTGTTCCGTATTCGCAACGTCTCCATGCAGCTTCTGATCCAACGTCTGTACAACACGGACGAGCAGCAGACCTACACCGTCGTTGATCTACCACGCACCATTCTGCAGCAGCTCAATCACACGCACCTCGCGCAGGGGCAGGAGATATACGACTTCCGCGAGACGCGCCATGAGTCCTCGTTCTACTTTGTGCATCGTGAGTCCCTCTACGCGTTGGCCCAGTTCTTTGGCTTCAACTACCACGTGCCTGGTCTGCCGCCTGGTGAGGTGCCGGTGGCGGCCTCACTGATCATTGAGAAGCTCATGCCTAAGGAGGACCAGTACTCACACGACGAGAGCAAGTTGTATCTGCGCATCTCACTGTACACCCCGTACCACGGTGTCATCCCGATCCCTGTGCCAGCCTGTCGTATCCCAGAACTGTGCGAGCTGCGCGAATTCCGCAACATCTACCAGAAGCGCATTGACCGAACCGGAAGCTGGGAAACGCTCTGCTCGTACTCGCCACAGGAGATGAATCACACGACCGATGTGCGCTAAGCGCCGTCGGCGCAGTACCAAGAGAGACGGGGTCGAGGTGACATTGAGGAGGGGTGCCGCTCTGGCATGCACGCTCATCTCTAACTCCTCCTCCTTCACTTTTTTCTTTTACGTCAGGTCACTCTGTTGAGCACGTGCGTTGACACGACAACTAATCGGTGTTTCCCCCTGTTGTTACTGGAGGCCAACTCTGATATCTTGTCGCTGCACGCCTCCCACAGCGCCTTCCCTCTGAAGCGGTGACTGGCTTTTGCGAATGTGTATGCGCGTAGGTGTGGGAGAGGGAGGGAAGAGGTTATGTCTGTGTAGAGATTGTAGAACGTCCTGTGTGGTTATGACGACGATAGCGCCTTTTCAGTATCCCTCAAGGGTCTGCACGCGTTCTCTCTTCTTTTTTTTTGTTGTTGTTTTCCTTTTTCCGTTGGTTTGATTCTTAATCGAGAATCGTACGAGAAGGGAGCAAAGAGAGAGAAAAGAAAAACGCGATGATTGAAGATGATTCTTGTGGCTAGTCATTGTAGGAGTTGTCGCATTTTTTGTTTCCCTTTTTTTGTTGTTTTCTTCCTTGTGATTGTGTCTTCGCCCCGTTTCTGATAAATGGCTTGTCAGCCTCTCACTCTCTCACACACCTCTCTCTGTGGTACCTTCAGGCTTATGGCGAGATCACAGTGACTGTAAAACCACCGCGAAGGCCACTCCTGCTGTCGGTGGTAGCTACCACTGTGGACGCCTATCATGTCGGTAGACGCGTCGTGGCGCCGCTCCCATGTCCTCTTCGCCAGTTACCTGTTAGACACGGGAAGATGGCGAATGTCTGCACTGATTTGCGACTCTCAACTCCCGATCCTCCTTTCTTCTTCCCCTCATCGTCACCGTTTTCTTCTTTTGTGTTGTTGTTGTTGTTGCTGTTACAGATTTGAACAAGGCGATGGATCCAGCGAAGCGCATCTGTCTGAAGAACTTACCCGAAGGATGCACAAAGCGGGAACTTGCGGAGATGATCAAAACCCGCACCGGGGCGCAGCCTCACAGCATTGACTTGGGTCTCGACGGCGAAGGCGCCGTCCGTCGCTACGCACACTTCTCCTGCGAAGGTGCAAAGAAGGTGCTGGACGTCATGGGCAGCGGGATCGTTCTCCGCGACGCGACAGTGCACGCCTACCCCGCGCGCATGCATTATTCCTTCCGCTACGCCGAGGCGCGCCGCAAGCGTGAGCGCGAGGATGAAGAGGAGAAAAGCGCGCTGGAGCAGTTCTGGGCGACCCAGCGCGAGCGGTTTCTCGCACGCACCAACAACGGTGAGCTGTCGACGAAGGACAAGCTGCCTCGCGACTTCTACTTCAGCCGACGCAAGTACGGTGCCATTGCGTCGGAGATTGCCGACAAGCTGCGCAAGGCCCACAAGTCGGGCGCGTCGGCGGGTGAAGGTGGCGCGGCAACGGCGACAGATCAAAGCCATGAGGCCGCCGCGGGTGGTGGCGCACCGCGCGGACGTGGGCGTGGGCGCGGGCGCGGGAATCCCGACCCCCGCGGTCGCTCACACCCGCACGTGGACGTGCTCGCGCCGCTTGAGCCCCACCAACGCTACCTTCAACCACCTGCGCCGCAGGTCGCCGCGGAGGCCGTCGAGCAAGATTCAGCCGCCGGAGCCTCGGCTGTCGCCAGCGGTGGTGAGGGTCATGAGGTGAATCACGCTGCGCGCAAACGCGGCGAGCGGCCGCCGTTGAAAAAGCACAAGAAGGCCAAGGTGGAGAAGGAGGCGGCCCCGCCGCCCCCACCGCCACCGCCGCAACCCAGCAAGGAGGAACGGAAGCTGACAGGACTTCAAGCGAAGCTCGCCGCACTCAAAGAAAAGATGAAAAAGAAGTGAGTGTGTGAATGTGTGGCGGCAGAGTTGCTGCGGTGCAGCCTTCTCACCATCGGCACGGACATTGGTTTAGTGTGTTGTTGTTGGTTTCTCTTCTCTAGTGTGTTGTTCTTTTTTTTCAAAGTCGGTTAAGTAAGCGATCCTCGTCGCGCGTCTCCACAATGCTCGTCCGTGCGTTCGTCGTGCCATACACATTTGAAGTGATTTTGGCAAATGAGAACAGCGCCATCGTACGTTGCGGCTCCGCGTGTAAACAAAAAAAAGTCAAATCGAGAAGTCAGAGGCAGACAAGCAGGTCTGTGTGTGTGTGTGGGTGTGTGCGTTGGTGTCGACGTCAAGTTCAATAGTGAGCCTCCATTCTACGGAGAAAACAAAGAATGGTGCGCGACGTGGCAATACACCTTCGCCATCTGCCGGCACTGCCTTGGCGCCAAAGTCCCCCGCAGTCGCTGTGAGCAGCAGCTTTATCCACGTCTCCGCGCGTTTGGTAGTCACAAACGCATATGGCCTCTCTCTCTCTCCCTCCGTTCTCATCTGCTCTCTCTCTCTCACTCCCACACACACACACACTGTCGGTCGTTCAGGGTTCTGCTCGTTGCGCAGCGTGTTCTGTCTACAAGTACGCACTGCTCTGGCTGGACTATTTGTTTGTTTTATTATCACTATCACGCTTCTTTTTTTTTCTCTTTTTCTTCACACGTTCCGCCAGGGATTGCCGGCTCCTTGGCCACGTCAGCCAGCCGTTGAAGGAGAAGTTGGTTCAGCCACCACGGTGTTTACTGTGCGCACGGCGTTCTGGACTAGCGCGCACACACTCAAATTTCACACGCGCGTCTCGCTGTGAACACGTCTGCAATCTCTCTCTTTTTTTTTCACTCTCACACGCACTCACACTCATAGGCGAACACACACGCAGATGTCACATCAGGGCGGCAACGAGCCCGTGCGCGCTGTCGACGCGGCAACCGTAGCGCACGCAGCGGGCGAAACGCCTGAGTTGGTCATTAAAGTGCGACCGCGTGCCGACGATCCGGCGCGCCATGACAGTCAGGATCACCCATGTGCGCGGCCAGGCCCCGCACAAGACGGGGACGCCACGCTCGCCTCGCTCCCACCGCCACGGTCCGACACGACTGCGTCTTGTGCTCCCCCTGTCACGCCTGGCGAGCCGACGGACGACGCTTTGCCGTGGCTGTCCACGCGTATCGTGCGTGATGGCATTGTGCCTTTTCTAGATTGGCCGTCGCTGGTCGGCCTCATGTGCACCTGTCGCGCCTTGCATCGCCTTACCACAAGCGACCCGCTCTGGCACGGGCTCCTCACGAACGAGTTCAACCTTCAGCCACTGCTGAGGTTCCACGACGTCAGGAGCGACTACTACCGCTTTTACATTGACATGGTGATCACGACCGCCGCCCTGCACAGTCACTACACGTTCGTCGCCCAGCCACCACCACCGCCACCGGCGTCGGGTCCATCCCGGTTTACGGGATCGAGCCTCACGGTGACCGTGCATCGCAGCAACGCCACGTACGCGAGCGAGTCACAGGCGAACACCAGCGGCGCGACCGGCCTGGCCGTCTTCGGCGCTGACCACAGCGACGTCTCGAGTGACGTTGACCGCCACGACGCCGGCTGCGACATCACCGCGGTGAATCTGCTGCTCTCGTCGGCGAGCCTGGGCCAGATGAGCCACCGCGTCGGACGGGCGCAAATTCTCTGTGCGTACAAAAGCGAGGAAATGGAAGTCTTGCAAGGCAGCTGCCGCTTCGCCGTCGCCCGCCGCTGCTTCGCGCTGTGCTGCAACGCCTTCGGAAACGACAAGCGCGGCCCTGTCTTTACGGTCGCGATCGCCAACGTTGTCAAGCCGTGGGCGGGTGAAAGCCTCGAGCACTTCGCCAGCCACAAGGGCGGACTGCGTCTTGTCATGGCGCCAGTACTGTGGGAAGGGCAGAGCCCAGGTTCACAGATCAGTGAACGGGACATCATCGTCGTCAGCCGTCCCCCACGCTGCGGTGGCGCTGCCGGGTCTGGTGCAGAGGAGCATGCGCCGGACACGTCCACCATCGCTGACGAAAGGAAGGCGGAACTCTTTTGAACCCACTCGCTCACAGCCGCAGCGGAGCCCTCCTTGTGGGGGGAGGGGGGGAGGCGTGCCGCACACAGGTTCACGTGCCGTCGTCCACCCTTGATCGATCGTTCTCCGTCATTCTGTCCCAGGCTGTGGATACTTGTGTTCTGTGTTGTCACTACACGTCACCGCGTGTCATTTGTGTTCTTTCCCACCTATTTTCTGTTTTCTTTTTTCTCTGACTGCACTTACGAGCCAGTGTTTCCTTGGCTCTGTTTTCTTGAAGACTCGCGTCCAACTTTCTCTGTGTACCTGCCTTGATTTTTCTTTTGTTTTCTTTTTTGTTTTCCCTCTTGCGCCACGTGTCTGTATACAACAACAACCAAAAGAGAAAGAAAAAGAAAGCACCGCGACTGTGTATGTGTATGTGTATGTGTGTGCGCGCGAGTGAGGCTGTGGGGGATGCGCGTGAAACACAAAAGAAATAGATGGAAGGAAAAGGGGCGTACCTGCCTTTTTTTTCCGTGTGTGTGCGTGTGCTTACTGTGCTAGCTTTCACGCCACGCACGGGGCTCTCGCTCTCTTTCTTCCCTGTGCAATTTGTGGTATCACAGCGCTGTCATCCACTATTTTCTTGCCTCTCTCTCTCTCCCCCTATCTCTCCCTATCTCTCTCCTCTCTGACTTGCGTCCCTCGTACGTGTGTGTGTGTGTGTGTGTGTTCCCCTGCCATTGTCAATGTGAGCGAATAAGCAAGCAAGAAAAAGGTGGTTTCTGTTGTTGTTGGTCGACAGCAACCTCGGAAGGAAAGAAATCGCCTCATCTCAGTCCTTCACGCGCAGACGCACGCATACAAGTAGAGTGGTAGGTATACTTCTCATTGTCCCTTACTCTAGTGGCCGATGACGGCACCAGGGATGTTGTCTTCCACCACGGCGCCTCCCGGGGACGCGTGTGATCAGCGGCCCAGGCCCGTGCTCCGCGCCCGCACACTCGAGTTACTGTGGCACTGCCACGAACGCAACGAGGAGGCGGAGCGCTACGGCCTGGTGCAAGCCGCGCAGACACCAGAAGGTGTTCTCTCTATAGACTACACGGCGACGGAAGGCGGCCGCCTGGTCACCACCGGCGGTGACATGTGCATCCGCCTCTGGCGCGTCGATGAGCATGCCATCGGAAGCTGGCTGGAGGATGCGGTGAGCGATATGTCTGCGTGCTGCCGCTTTCTTGCGACGATGCGAACGTCGTGGATGCCCTTGACGGCGCGCTGGTCACCGCACGGGCAGCTGATAGCCTCCGCTCACTGTGAGGGTAAGATCTGCTTGTGGTGGCGTGATCAGAACAGCGCGGTGAACCACCGTGGTGCGGGTGACACGAGCGAGCCCGGCGCGCCACTCACAGAAGACCTTGTTGAGGAGGAGTGGAAAGACTACCGGCACCTCTCCGGCCACATCAGTGACGTGCACGACATGTGCTTCTCTCCAGACTCTCGCTACTTGCTGAGCGGAGCAGGCGACGGTAGCATCGTCATTCACGACCTCGACGGCTCATCGATGCCCATTATTCAGCTGACTGACCTGCACAGCAAGTTCTGTCGCGGTGTGGCGTGGGATCCGTGGGGACGCTATATCCACTCCTTTGGCTGTGGGCCCGCCCTGCAGTGCTTCACCGTGGTGCCACGCCGCGAGAAGGCCGCTAGCGCTGCCTCCGCAGCCGCAGACGATGAGGAAGGGACCTCGCCTGGCTCCGCGGCATCAGCCCACCACCATTCACATCGTGGCAGTGGTGGGCGGCGCGTGCGTCAGTTGCAGCTCGTGAACCAACGTCGCTGCCAAGGCGACTTTATCGGTGAGTCGTGTGCGCTGTCCTTCCGTCGTCTGGCGTGGTCGCCTGATGGCACGTGGCTGGCGGTGCCGTTCGGCAAGGTGCCCCGTGCGACCTCCTCGGGAAAGGACGGCGCACAGTCGAGCGCACCGCGCCGCTCCACCGAGGATCTCTTTGCCGCCATTGATGCCCGTGAGCAGGCATCTCTGCCACCGCCGTCGACGACGGCGGCAACGACGGCAGCATCGAGTCCGCCGAACACCACTGGGGAGGAGGAATCCACCCTTTTCGAGCGCGTTGACGCGGCAGACGGGAACCAAGGTGCCAGCACGGCGGCGGCGGCGGGTCGTGCCGATGACATGCTTCACTGCGTGCAACTCTATGTCCGAGGAGCGATGGAGAGCCCTGCGGCACGCCTCACTGTGCGTGGCTACAGCGAAATCCGCGGTGTGCAGTGGGCACCGTGTTTTCTCACACCAGTCACCGCGACACCGTACGTCAGCGGGGCGGCGGGCGGCGAGACCGGCGCACCGTGCGCTCACGCCATCAATGAAGAGCTGGCTCTGGGTGCGGACATGGTCGGCGTGGACGTGCTGCCCGCAGCGCCGGAGACGGCGGCACACGAAGGTGGCGCCTCTTCACAGCCGGGGTCCGCGGCGGCACCGACAACCGAGCCGGCGACGGGCCCCGTGCACACGAGTGCGAACGGCAAAGCCTCTCTGATCGTCGCCCCGTCCGCGTCGAACAGTGAAGCGTGGTCCCTTACCGACTACCGCATGGCGCTGGCGGTGTGGACGTCGGACTCCGTCATTGTTTACACGACCGACCAGCTCGTGCGCCACAGCGACGTCACAGACCTTCATATGCGCAGTATCACCGACGTGGCGTGGAATGCCTCAGCGAGTTACCTCTTTACGTCCGCGCTGGACGGCTACGTGTCCGTCATCGCCATGGGTGACAGCCTCACGCTGGCGTACCGTCTTCCCACTTTCAGCACGCGTCCACTCACGCAGCGGCTGGTCTCGGTGCTGCAGCACATCATGGACGACGGTGCTGCGGTGGAGCGCGGGCGTGTGGTCAGGCGCGAGGCAAGTCGACTCGCAGCGGAGGCGTCCGCCCGGGCGAGTCGCGAGGCCGGTGGTGACGGTGCGGGCCACGCGACCCCGACGGTGGCTGTCGTGCGCAAGAAGAAAAAAGTGGAGGCAACGCCAGTTGCCGCCACGGACGTGCAGATCGATCAGCTGGAAGCGCTGATGAGCGGACTCTGACATCGCACCTCGAGATTCCTGCCAAAGCACGTGAAGGGAGAGACCAGGTATTTAAAAAAAGAAAAAGAACGATACAGAAGGTGATTGAACTGTTGACATAGACGGCCTTTGTTGTTTGCGCGTAGACCGCATCATAAACCTAAGAAGCGGAAGGAGGGAGGGGCGAAATCACGCCTTCTTGGGGCTAGGGCTTACCTGGGAGACGAAGAGGTAGCAAGAGTTGTGTCATGTGTCGCCCGCCGTTCTTCTATTTTTTTTTGCTTTTTTTTCGTGCTTCGCCACCTGCTTCTTTCTGTCATAGATCGTAATCAATTGTCTCGATGCCCACAGTCAGGCAAACTGCGTGGCATGGCTGTCGTCCTGCATGTGTGTGTGTGTGTGTGTACGTTCGTGTTCGGGATGTGACGAATGTGCTCATGCAACGCACAGCGTGTTGTTGTTATTGTTGCTTTGCGGATTGTGTAGGAGGTGAACGTGTGAATTGGGCTGGGCAGAGGGCGTGTGGTGCGTACCTCAGTTCTCTCTCACACACATTTGCTTTGCTATGCTAGAACAGTGCTAGCAGTGCCAACACGCATCCGTCGCTGTTTACTTCACTCTCCGTTCCCTTTTCTCATTCATTCACCTCTCTCTCACCCTCACCCTTTTACATTCGTTCGCGTTGTTGTTGCTGTTCGCATTCGGCGATGTTGTTCTTCTTGTCTTTTTCTTTTCTCAAAAGTGCTTTAAAGGCTGCATCCTTGCGGTTGGCGTTGGTTCATCGTCATCCTGCTGCCTGTTCCCCTCGCCGGCTTGCTTTTCGTTCTCTGTTTGTTTCGCCTCGTGAGCTGTTCAGTTGACCTCTCCCCGCCTACTCTCTTCCATCGGCGCAGCGCACGCATTCCGATCCGTCCGCGCGCACTATGTCTGCCTACGGCTCCTCCGCGTGGGACCGCTCGGCGCAAGCCCCCCGACTCTCTTCGTCGTCGCTCGGCGCCGGCACCGTTGGACGGGGAGCCTTCGGAAACGCCGCCGACCCCACTCACGACATCACGGAGGCGGTGCACACGGCAATTCGCCCCCAGGGTGATCCCATGGCCGAGGTGCGCGCCACGCTGGCCAGCCTCACCGCCCGCTCCGACCGCTACCACGCCGAAGACAGCACCAACCGCGTCGCGCCGAGCAGCCGCAGTCTCTACCAGCTGTCGCAACTGACGGCGGACCGTGCGAGTGGCCTCGCCGTCGCAGGGACGGGCGGCGATCGTCTTGGTTTTGCCAATGGTCGTGCTGGTGGTGCCGCTGCCGCCGCGGGTGTTGCACCGCTCAGCACGCCTGCGAACGCCGCGTCGGTCGAACTTTTTATGGCGCAGAACATGAGCTTTGACGTGCAGGCCCAGCAGCAGCTTCTGCGCAGTATCCAGCAGCGTCAGGCGCAGATGGCGGCTGATCTCACCGCTGCCGACCCGGCTGCCATGGGCGGCCTCGGGGCCTTCACGGCTGCCACGTCCGGTGCGGCCGGCGCGGTCGCAGGCAGCGGCTGGGGTCACGCCGAGGTCGATGCCGTGGTGAGCCGCATCAAGGGTGAGCTGCTCCTGGAGGCCCGCCACGAGGTGCACCAGCACGAGAAGGAGGCGATTCGTGAGCGCGAGGATATGCTGTTCAGGGCGTCGTGGGACGCCTACTACGCGAGCGCCGCAGACGAACTTGAGCTGCGACGCACCGCCGTCCGCACCAGTGGCGCCGCTGTCGGCGGGGCCAGCGGCGGCGTGGCATGTGCTGTTGGCGCGTACTACGGCAGCCACGACCGCCCCCTCACGTCCACCAGCATCAACGGTGTCTCGCGAGGCTCAGCTGATCTCACGGCCTTCTTGCAGAGCGGCACCACCGCGGCAGAGATCGTGAACGGGAAGATTGCCGCGTTTGCGCCGATCGTCGAGCGGTACCCACCCACACAGTGGATGACCTTCTTCGCCTCATACGTGACCGACCAGGCCATCCGCAGCGGCGACGAGCTCGCACCCCTCTGGGCTGACCTTGAGAAGCTGCTTGAGCCGCTCTCTCGTCAGGGCACGGCGGCCAGTCTCATGGCGTACGTCACGTCCAGTCGGGCGATGATGGAGCGCCGGTGTCTGAAGCGTCTGCTCACGCGTGGCCTGCGAGGGGCTTCGGCACAGTATGCGACCGAAGACGCTGTGGCGCTCTCCGACGTGCGTGTGTTGGAGCTGGTGCGCAAGGTTTACGACTGCGGCAGCCATGCGTGGCGTGCGGTCTTCTTTGCGATGCGCGCGGGTCGTTACGACGCTGCGTTCCTCGCCGCGCAGGACATCGGCAGTCGCGCCCTGCACCAGGCGATCGAGCGGGTTGCCAAGGCAAACAGCGCAGACCGCAACCAGCTGCCCCCGCTGCCAGACCTCACCTCACTCTACGAGGAGAAGGATACCAAGGAAGACCCGTACCGACACGCCGTGTTGCTTCTGCTGCTGGCCGGCCGCACCGGCGAGAGCAACGAGACGGTCACGCGTCTTGTCTCGCAGGTCGCCAGCCGCGTGTCGGTGCATGTCGAGGACAGCCTGTGGTTGCGGCTCGCCATGATTCGCAGCGTCGAGGAGACCGCCAAGGGCGGATCGATCCAGTCGCTTTCGTTCCTGCACCGCATTGTTATGGACGACCTACAGGACGTGGTCGCGAGCATGGGCGGCGACGTGCCACGGCTGGCAAGTTTCTTGTTCCACGCACTGCTGCCGTCGCACGCCCTGCGCACCCTGCTCGGGCACACGGTGTCGTACGTCGATGGTGTTCACCTTGCCCTGTGCTTCAACGCCATCGACTACCTGCAGTGCTCACCGCTGGAGACCCCCATAGACCTTGGCGCGCACCTCGCACGCTACAGCACCATGGTGCTCCTCGACGCCGACCGCCGCACACGCAGCACCGCGTACGCAGGCACCGCCTTATTCAGCTACTTCTTCAAGAGCGGCTTTGTGAAGGCATTTGAGCAGCTGTGTCAGCAGGAAACCGTCTGCGCTCGCCTCTTTGGACAGCGCGGAGCACCTTTTGGCGCACACGCACTGCTGCTTCGAGCGCCGTCGGGCTACGGTGCCGACGGCAGCGGCAGTGCGCGTGTGGTGTCCAAGGACCTTCTCGCCGCTATGCAGCGGATCGGCGACACCGCTGCCGCACGCCACAACCCCGTTCTCGCCGTTCACATGCTTCTTGTTACTGCCTACGCGGCGCACACGTCCGCGAACGTGCGTGTGCTTGAGAGCGCACTGCGGCGCGCACTCCAGGTGGCCGGCCCGGCACTGGTGCAAGCCTTCCGGATGCCGCCCACCTCCCTGCAGGTGAGCGCGCTCTTTGCCGTCGCCGCTCAGCTCTTGTCGGTCCTGCAGGACTACGCCGTCTCCTCTGCAGATGCGGCAACAGGAGGCAGCGGTGCCATGAACACCAGCACCACGCTGACCACGAGCGGTGGTTCCTTGGGCGGATCCGACGCCCCGACAGCGCAGGAGGTGGCTTCGCTCAAGTGGCTGGGCACCATGGCGGATGTGTACGCCTCCGAAGCACGCGGTGACGCCGCCACCGCCGTGGCGTGCTTTCTCACGTTACCCTTCGTCCCGCAGACCGCCGAGGCGATCTCTCGCTGCGCCGCCCAGTTCTGTGCCGCGGCACCGATTATCGTCTCTGGCACAAACGCTATCCTGCCCGTTGTGTTCCGCGCGGCCTCCACCGCATTGGCGCAGTACATGCAGCAGCCGGGGTCCGTTCAGCGCCAGTGGTCGTATGACACGCTCAACAACAGCACCGTCACCGACTCCCGTCCGGCCACGGAGCTGCGACAACGGATGCAAATTATTGTGCCGTGGGTGAAGCAATGCTGTCGCCAGGCAGGGCCCAACTACCAGACGTGCCCGCCCGAAGTGGAGGCGTTTGAGCAGACATACCTTCTGTAAAAAGGGGGTGAAAGCAAAAAAAAAAAATGGGTGTGCTGTTTATGATTAAGGAAGATCAACACCCCGCCGGGAACAAGTCAAAAAAGGGGAAGAAAGAAAGAATGAAGAAATATGTCCGGCGAAAACAGTTGAAGGGTGAGTCTGAGGTATTTGGTTGAAAACGTGGTAGCACGGAGCGCACTGTCGCATGTAGCGTCCTTTTGGTGTCTCGTGCGCTTGATTAGCCCTTACGTGTGCTTGTCGGTGTTGTTTGGCGTTTTGTTTTGTTTTGATTTTTGCTGGCACCGTGCAGGGTGCTTAATGTGCAGAGGGGGGATGATGTTGTTCACCCCGCGGCCTCTTCGACGTGTGATAGGCAGCCTTGTTTTAGCTCACCATAGACCTCAGCGAACAGGGCCCTCTCTTTCCCTATCTCTCTAACTGCTTCTTCGCGTTTTTCTCCTCCTTTTTTTTTCCCTCCCGTAAAGACGACAGAGTGTTTTCACCAGTCAACATGTGGTCCAGCGTGAAGGGCGCCACGCACGCTAGCGCAGCTAACTGCCAACGCGCACTTCCGTTAAGCAAAAGGTCTGCGGACAGCGCCGCCCGTGCAGGTCCTCGCCTAGGAAGGATAAGCAAAACCCAGCATGTCACGTCGACTGCTGGTGGTCGAGTTTGGACGAAGCAGATAACAACTCATCTTCGTATCTCCTCTTATTATTATTATTTTTTTTGGTCTCTTCGCATCCTTTTTCCCTCCTCCCCGACCCTCTCTCGCTCTCTCCTCTTCTTTTCCTCTTGGTGAATGTGCCGTTCTACTTAGCCATGGGCAAGACCACACGCGTTGCGGCCGCGACAGATGTGCCACACATGCGTCCATTCATCGCGCGGGACTTGGTGAAGTTGTACAAGGCCTTTACACATCGCTTTCCCAACCCGCAGCTGAGGCCCGACGATGTCACCGTGGAAGCCTTCCGAACCCTTTTCGATGACTGCCAGACGGAGTACCTGCACTTCATTGGTCGTACCTCACCCACACAGCCTTACGTGCATTTCATGGTGAAGGAGGTGCTCGCCCTCGCGTCCGTGTACCTGTCGCTGCCCGTTCTTCTGCCTACTAGTGCGCCACCACCCGCCGACGCGAAGGCGGTGTTGACGCCGCACGTACGACCTTTTGCGCTGCTCCTCGTCTACCTGCTGTACGCCACCCAGCCGCTGCACGCTCCTCCTGCCCACCTGCTCGACTTCCCAAGCCCGGATGTTGTTCCGGCCGGCGGTCCCCGCAGCGCCGCTGTTCTCGCCGCGCAAAGACGTCGGGCAGAGGTCGGTGTTGCCGAGCTCACAGTGCTGGAGTATGCCCTCCTCGCCGAGGATGACGTGGAGGGACCCGCAGCGACACCAGTCGGCGGCACCGCGCCTGCGAATGGCGATACGGGTTCGGCGGGCGCCAGTCAGCCGGCTCGGAAGCCCGTGGAGGATGTGGAGGCGTGGGAGATGGCTGCGCTGGATGACAAGGACCTCTTCCCTCGGCTTTACCCGCTGCCCGTCACCGTCGCCCGGCCGGTGATGGACAGCTACATCTCCGCCGCGACCTCGTCGCCCGCGGCGGGGCCCGTGCAGGCGCCGTTGCTACCAGTGGAGCGGTTTATCCTCGCTGCCATGCACCACCACCACGCCTGGCACATTGTACCGGTCGTGGACATAGCCGCGTCGCTGTCGCTCATGACACAGGCCCACGCGGAGTTGGAGGCACCGCTGATGGTGCTGTCAACGGCGCGGCGTCCCTCACCACATGAACGTCCCGTCGGACGCGCACGCGCACGACCCTCCCTTCACGAGCTCTTCTCGTCCAGCCAGCGCACGCCAACAGCAGCCGAGACTCCGCTCACGGGGACAGGCGGGAATCTACTCCAAAACCCTGCTTTTCAGGCTCAGCTTCAAGCCTACAACGCGATGAAAGAACAGCAACGCATCTGACGTCTTCATGTACCAGATGATGATGCTGTTGCTTTTTTTTTCTTCGCGTGTGCGGCTGTGGCTGCGGCTGTGTGGAGAGAGTGAATTGAGGTGATCCCCCCAATCTTTTTATTGTGCTCGGTTCTTTTTTTTTCCAACCACGAAGCATGCGTTCTATTCAAAGCACGCTCGCCGCGGCGCCCACCTGCTTCCTTCTCTACCTCTCCGCCTCCTCTCTTAGCGAGAGCGCAAACAAAAGAGACAGGGTATCGCCACAAATTATGTGGCGCGTGTGCACCACGCTTCTCGCACATGCGCGTACTCCCTCTCACCGTTGGATATAGGTTGTGGGAGTGGTAGTGGTGGCTGTGCGCCACCCACGAGTATTTTGGCGCAACGGTTCGTTCCTTGCTGCCACTGTCTCCTCACACACACACACACACACACACACACACACACACACGTGACGCGTGCACTCCCCCACCCTTACTTCTCTACTGCCTTCCCTTTTGTCTTCATTGCTTACTGCTTGTATTCACTGCCACGAGGGTGAAGGGTTTTTTTTTTGTCTGCGTGTTGCTGTGTTCCCACAGTTCTCTTCACTTTCACTCGTTGTGGTGGTCGTCGCGGCCTTCATGGATCGCCTAATTCTGAGGCGGTGGCAGCAGCAAGTGTGCTATCCTCTTCTCGCCGCGCGCGTGGCCACGCCGTCACGAGCCGCTTCGTCACCGTCGTCGTCGTCCACGCTGTTTCCACGCGGCGAGGGTGACGATGTGCAGAAGCGCCAGGTGTTAGCAAACAGTGGCACAGCTGGTTCCGTCCGCCAGCTTGTTCGCGATGCGGTGCTCGGCCCGCACGCCGGCGCATCTCCACACGCACCAACCGCATCAGCCGCACCGCACGGTGGGCTGAGTGCTGACTCTGATGACTCTGGTGTCTATGCCGTGCAAGTGTTCGACCGCAACGGCATGCCCGCTGACATGGATCCTTCAGCCCCAAAGTCGTTCGACGATCTGCTGAACATGACACCCGATCCACTGCGCCGGCAGCTGCAGGAACTCATCGACAAGAAGCACTGGCTATCGCTGACGAGTGTGCAAAAACATGTCATTCCGTTTACGCTCGAGTATCGCGATGTGCTCTGTGTGGCACCAACGGCAACCGGGAAAACGTTCGCGTATGTCTTTCCTACCATGCTGAGGCTCTTGCTTGACGACCAGCAGGCACAACGGGGTCGCACCCGCACGCGTGCCGACGGTGAAGAAGACCATCTTCTCCAGCGGCACGACGTCGAGCAGCTACTGCAAGAGAGGATCAACAAGGGCGAGGTGTGCCGCTACTGCGAGCTTGATGTGCGTGTGACACGTCTCTGTCCCATGACAGGCTCTCTCCACGCACCCCCGCCAGAGACAGATGGAGGCGACGAGGTGTTCATGGGGCGTGCACGGCGCGCAGAACGCCTGAGGGAACTGACCTCGACGGCCTCTCCACGCGCGCTTGTACTCGTGCCGACCTCGCAGCTCGCTTTCCAGGTACACGGTGTCTTCCAATCGCTTCACAGTGATTTCGTCATTCGATACATGGTGCGGGCCTCGTCGGCCGACGAGCAACAGAAGCACCTGCGTGCGCTTCAGGATGGTGTGGACGTGCTCATTACGACCCCTGAAACCATCCTGCCAGCGCTGTTTAAACGAAAGTTGTCGTTGCAGCAAGTGCGCACCATTGTCCTGGATGAAGTCGACGATTTGGTGTCAGTCAACCACTACGAGAAGCTGAAGATTATTCTCGGTGCCCTCCCACGGCACGGCGCCGAACGCCCTCAGCGTCTGTTGTTCGCCGCCTCGCTGCCGACGGTGGCGTACAACATGTTGAAGGAGCGCACTCTGCAGCCTTCTCATCGTTTTATTCTCGCAGACACCCGGCGCGATGCGCTGGGCCGCGCCGTGACAGCCTCACGTACGATCGCTGGCCCGGCGGCGGTGCCCAGTCTCGAAGCGAGTACGCACACGGTGATTGCCGGGCAGCAGGCACTTCTCACCGTGAACGCGTCGATTCAGCACTTTGTGCTGATGCTGGGCCGTGTGGAGAAGCTCCACAAGCTCGCGTGGCTGTACCAAACCGGCAAACTGACGCTAGACCAACGTGTGTTAATCTTCTGCAACTCCCGGCACAACGTCGCGTACGTCGCCGAGCACCTGCCTGGCTTGGTGCCGGGACTCAATCATATCACCACCATCACCTCTCACGCCTCGGCCACCGCGCGTGCGGGTGTGATGAAGCAGTTCTCCGGTGGGCTCTCCACGTGCCTCGTCGCGACGGACATTGTCAGCCGCGGCATCGACTTCCACGATGTCGTGTACGTGGTGAACTACGACATGCCGCTCGACATGGATACCTTTGTGCACCGCAGCGGCCGTTGTGGCCGGCGTCAGCCTTCGCAGTGGATGGCACACGCGCAGCCAACGCCGCGGCGTCTCGACGAGCCGGACGGTGGTACGACGTCGGCACCTGAAGAGCGGCGCGCGGCGTCATCCTCATCCGCCTCATCCGCAGCCACATCAGGGGGCCGCGCGACGTTCCCCGTCGTCCCGCCGCAAGCGACGACTGGTTATGTCTACACCTTCTTCCAGCCTGAGAATGTGAAACTCGCGAAGCCTCTCGTGGCTTATCTCCGCCAGAATGGACAGCTTGTGCCGCCCACGCTCGCCGAGTACGCGCGCAAGTCGTTTGTTGATGTCTTTCGCAACTCGCTGTTTCACCACCCGACGCGTCCCTACCGGAAAAGCGATCCGCAGAACAGCACGCCCGTCAACGGCCGCGGCACCCCACGCTACCCGGACTACAAGCAGGAGAGAATCAATCGCCACTTTCGGCCCTTGTAGCGCGGGGTCTCACAACGCGCAGTGGCCGCTTCGTTTGTCTTGTTGGCAGTTGCTGTTGTTGTTGTTGTTTCCATGTTGTGGTATTGTGGCGGTGGTGGTTGTTTTTGGTACTCACAGCGCAATTTATCGGTTGATAGGCTTCACCGCACACGAGAGCCAAGCAAGTGTACACGCGGAAGAGCGTCGTGGACAGCAGTCTGCGTGCGCCATCGCCACGCTGCTCACTCGTTTTCTTCACTTGAACGTTCTGAAGCGTCCTTTTCAGCTCTCGTGGTGTACTGCTGCGGCACAGCGGGTTCAAGTCACATGCATTCCATCTCCTCCCCCTTTCTTTGATCTTCTGTCTGTTTTCTTCTCTCTCACACACACACACTTCTGTGCGCTCTTTGGTTGCTCTTCAGTCTGCACAGCTTTGATACAAAGCCAAAAAAAAAAAAGACAGCCAAAGAAACGGCAAGCACAAGTCAAGCGCGCGACGATGAGCTCACCGTCAATGAAGAAAACGAAGGCCGACGCCCCGTCGCTGCGCGTGAGCTGGGGCCACATGATGCAACACTGCGCTCTCTATCTGACCCGGTGTGGTGTTCTCGCTGCATTGGCGGCTATTCTGATCGTGCAACCTATATTTTTCAACGTGTACATGAAGATGCCGGTGATTCGCGATCTTAGCGATCCTATTCTGTTCATCGTGACCTTTGCCATATTTTGTCACGGCGTGCCGTACATGCTTTTCAACGGCTTTTACCTCTTCATGGACAGCCTGAACCCGGAGGTCGGTGGCAGTCCGCTGAAGCGCATCGCGCCGTTCGCGGCGCTGGGGCGTTTCTTTGCCCAGTTCAAGCTCCCCCGTCGTGCATCGCAGTGGCCCTCGAGCGCACTCAAGTGGCAAACCTGCATCAAGGCGCTGGTGGAGCAGTACCTCATCGTGCCCGGTGCCCTCTACGTGTTTATCGTGAAGCTGGGTCATGGCGCCGATATCCCACCGCACACACGTTCGGTTGTGGGTTTCGCACCGCACGACTGTGAACGCTACATGCGCTCACTCCAAGGTGCACAAGAGGGTGTCATCGCCTTCGCCAAGCTTGTCCCGCACTTTATGATTGCGGACCTTATCAACGAGGTGTTGTTCTTCGTGGCGCACGGCACGTTGCATTCGAACGCGACTCTTTACCGTATTTTCCACAAGAAGCACCACGAATACACCGGCACCATCGGTGTGGCTGCCGAGTACGCCACGCCCTTGGAAGAGATCTGCGCCAACACGCTCCCCACGATCTTGTACTTCACTGTGGCCTTTTTCTGCTATTCGGAGCATACAGCGAAGGAGGCCGGTCCGTATGTACAGGCCGCGCGCGTGTGGCCCATGTTCATCACGTGGATGTGGGCACGGCTGTGGGAGACGTACGAAACGCACTCGGGCTACTGCTTCTCCGACACCTGCCTGGGTCGTCTCGGCTTTCTGCACGGCTACCGCGCGCGCTTCCACGATTACCACCACACACACAACGTCGGTAACTACGGCGCTGGTATTGTCATGGACATGCTTTGCAACACGATGGATTCGTACAACGTGTTCGAGTACAACCGACAGCATGTGGAGGAGACCACAGAGAACGGCAAGGGCATCGAGGCCTCTAAAAAGGCCAGTTAGAAAACACATATTTAATATCGAGAACGTGTGTGTCTCTGTGTGTGTTGCCGACATTCTTTTCTTCTTTCGCTCTTTCCTCCACTCCCCGGTTGCACGTCAACAGCGAGGCTGCGAAGGCACTGTCGGGCATTGGCCTGTTTTCAAGGTGAACACACACTCTCAAAAAAAGTTTTTTTCGACGCTGTCGCGGTTGATATTGTTTTCTGCGGTCAGTGGTTTTGCACATTCGCCGCCATGGCCGATATATTTTGCATTGGATGTGCGCATCAAACGATTCTTCTTCTTTTTTTTCGTTCCAACGCTTGCGCGTCATCGTGTTTTCTTTCCTTTTCCACTTCCTCGTCTGTTTTTCTTTTCTTTTCTTTTCTCATTATTATGAGATGTGTTCTTCTCGTGTTTCTCATGCGTTTGCGAGATGGTGAAACGGGTGAAGGTCATAAGACAAAAAAAGAGAACGGATACTCATAATCGCGAGCGGCTGGCGTCGATGTGTGCATGTGTGTCTGTTTCTCCGCGACAGGTCATGAGTTGTGATCCACACGCACACTTCCCTCTGCCAGTGTTTTTTTTCTGTTTGTTTGTTTGATGGTTTACGCACATTCGCTCGGTTTCATGAAATGATCAGGAAAAGGTTGCGTGGTCGCTGCAAGCCCCCACGGTAACGCTCTTTTTTATTTCCTCCTTCTTTTGTTTTGTTTTGCACCTCACTGTGTCGTTGTCATTTTTTTGTTTTTTTCGCCAAATTACAAAAAGCGGTTTGTCTTTCCCGTCAGCTCTAGGAACTGTACACAGGTACGACACACACACGTACACCAAGAGAGCAAAGCGAGTAGTGCCTTGCCCCTCGATGCTTGCCCATTGTTCTGCATGCGTTTCGTCTCTCTCTCTGTTGGTTAAAAGACTGTAGGTTCACCGCCTCCTTGTGCTCTCGCCTTCTCTCTCTCACACACACGCTCTCTTTCCCCATCCTTTCTTTTCCTTTCCTGTGACTGGTAGCAGTTCGATTGATCTCCTCTCGCGCGTGTTTCTCCTCGTCGTGCGATCCGGTGTCCTCTCATTCTCTCCGTCCACTGCCGCTGAACTGACACGTGCCAGTGAGATGCTTGCCCGAGGCGACGCAGAGGCGCAGCCGACGCTTTCACAGGCGCGCACGAGGGTGGTGACACCGCCCTCTGCCCACAGACGGAGCCTCGGGGAGGATACCACCGCACTGACGGCGACGGGCTCATCGTACGACGAGCGCCTCGGTCGCGTCACGCTCAAGCAGCGTGTGAATCAGGAGCCTACGGTGCCCTCGGCACCGCCGGCATCACAGAAGCGTTTGATGGACTTGCACGTGACGGGATTTCCGAACAGCATCAATCGCGACCTACTTCCCGACCGCGCCAAGGGCATGACCGACTTCACCGAGCTTGACGCAACGCGCTACCGCAAGAACCACATCGTAAAAGACGAAAACGCAAGCACGCTGGACGCAGCGTCGCTGGCGGATCAGAAGGCTGCCAGTGGTTTGAATGGCCGCGAGGAGTCCATGATGACGACCAGCCAGGTGGCGGCACGGCTCTCAGCAATGGGCGTTCAGATTCGCCAGGCGCACGAGCGAGAGCGTATGATGAATAGCTCTGAGAGCGCCGCCAGCCTGCGCGCGAAGGCAATCCCCCGCGGCTACCAATCGAAGAATTATGCACCGGCCTACGACGTTCGCAGTTCCTATCGTCTTGCCTACGACAAGGATGAGGATGGCAGCAACCAAGATGGCGCGCGCCGCAGCCACCTCGTGCAGTACCGTGATGGCTGGACTGACGCACAGAAAGCCGACGTGGATGCGTCCATGAAGCAGCCGTTCCTGACACAGCCAGTCTCGGCGCTGCAGGATGATCGGTTCCGCACGGTGTACCGAGCTGGAATGATCCCCGAAGCGGGCGAGCTCGACTTCCGCACAATGTCGTATAAATCAAACCTGCCTGAGCTCGGCACCACGTTTGCTTACTCCGCCTACGCCTACGACGACGCGCGTCGTGACATACCCTACAACCCCGCGATTGCCTCACTCAAGAATCCGCACAGTGTGGTGGAAGGCGCGCGTGCCCTGCCGCCTTCCGTGGGCTCGCTGGCAGGTGGGGCCACGAAGAGTTTCTCCGGCTCGGCGAGGGGCGGAAGTCGCACCCGTGATGAGCTGGAGCGTGTGCGTGAGCTCCGTCGGCAGACACTGATGCGCTCGAGCGCGTCTCGTCGTCAGAAGCCGGAGACCGTGGAGGATCTCGTCGCCGCGAACCAAAGGGGCTCGATCGTGCTCCCGGGTACACGCGGCTGTGGCTACCGACGCGCGCCCGGGGATCGGGACGATTACATATTTCTACCCCGTGACACCTTCTCGCAGAGGCCGATCGATGATATTTGAGCTGGTAGGCATCTGTGTATCTATGTTGCGACAAGGGCGATGGTGCGGTGGCTGCTGACGTCTCTGTGCGATTGTGACTGTGTTTTTTGTTGGTGTTCAGCGAATGGTCATGTAAATAGCGTTAAGCGCGTGACAGCTGGTGTCGTCGAGACCAATCACTACACGCAGGTGTTTTACCTCCGTGTTTGCCCGTGAGCATCTCATGAAATGTACATGTACGTTGTGGTTGTTTTGGTTGTTGTGGTTGTTGTTTTTCAGCTCATACCTTGTTCCCCCGTTGTTCACCTCCCTCTCCCCACGACTGTCGGCACACTGGGTGCTTCGCGTGTTGTGCGAATGCCCGAAGATGCTTCAAGCGCAAACAAAAAAAAACATGGTTGGCTGCTCACAACGTCATTGCGGAGCGGCGGAGGCCACGCGGAGGTCCCACTCTGTGGGGCTCAGGGTAGTTGGACAACAGTCGTCGTCGTCACATTGACGTATTTTTGTTGTCCTGAACACACACACACACACACACACACACACTTCGCATTGCGAAAGCCGCTGCTCACCAGCACAGGCATTCCCAACAGAAGATGGAAGTCAGCGACGTGAAAAGAGCTGTTTTCCATTCGTCGTTGTTGCTGCTCTTTCTCCACCACCACCACCTTCCCTGTTCGACTGGCCCCACATTGTCTAGTTCCTTGGCGCCGTTACTGGCAGTTAGGCGAGAAGAGGTCATCACACATACACACAACACACACGGAGGGCTGCTACGTGCATCGCTCGGCAGGTCGTTAGTGCGGTCGTTGAGTACATCGTGTCTTCCCACCCGTCTTGGCCTTCATTTGGAGAGTGTCTTCTCGTTGTTGTTGTTGAGAGCGTCACGTGTCACTGATAAGAACAACAGGGAAGCAACTGTTACCCTGTTTTTCCCCCTTTAACGTGTTTATCTGTTTTCTTGTTCCTTCGTCTGCCACCAGCCGTGCCTGACTGCTTCGGCTGCGCGGTCTCTAGCTGTGTGGTGCAGTGAGTGCCCCGTCTTTGACAGTGTCTCTTCTTTTCTTCTTTTCCATTCAGGGAACTAACCCTCTCAAGACAACTAGCTCTACCATGACAGCCATATCACCAGTCGCCGCCGCGCCTGCGCAGGCCTCTACGCCGGTTCTCCCGGATGAGTGGAACGACAGCTGTTCCTGCTTCCTTGTGCTGTGTTCTGCCGACCTCGATGACGACCCAGATCAGCGCCTTCGCCTCTACACGCACGCCGCGAGACGCGCTGTGCAGGACGCTTACGCCTTTCATGGCCACACGTTGCACGTCGACCCGGCAGCCTCTTCCCCCACCACGACATCAAGCAATGTATCCACGTGGATGGACGTTCTCATTACCGGTGCGCAGGACCCGTGGTCGCGTGTGCGCAGCGTCGCCGCAGACGGTTTGTGTGCGTCCGTCATGGCCGCCATGGCCGACCCCACCGCAGGTGATGCCGACGAGGCGCACAACGAGGTCGACGCAGAGGCCAAGGAGCACTGTCATCGGCCAGGCAGCCGCAGCCACGGACGAGCTGATGATGATGACGAGAGCTTTGTGTTGGTGTCGGCGTCGAGCACCCCCCAGCGGCGCAGCTCGGTCGCGTCGGGCTCCCACATGTACAGCACCGGCGGTGGTGGGCGACGTCGTGCCGGCAGCGGTGTGCGTGGCGGTGCCGCTTCACAGAACATGTCCGCGCTGAGCGGTGTCTACTCAACTGGGCACAGCCCGCAGCCGGCGAAGCGGCTCTCTTTTATTGGCGCGAGCGACACGCGCACACCAGTCACTGCACCCACCGTGGCGGTGACACCTACCAAGCAGCAGCTCCACGCACAGAAGGTGCTGCGCCGTTTCGCACTGGATACTTTTAGTAAGCTGCTCGTCAAGTGGGGCCGTGCCCAGCACTGGTACGAGCGCGAGGGGATGCTGCGTGTGTGGCAGCTTTTACTGCCAGTGGTGATGGCGGTGGCAGAGGATACCGTGGCGAAGAGGCTGGTGCAGAGCGTGTGCCTGCCTGCCTTGAAGGACCCACAGGTGCCGGTGCGTGACGCCGCCTCCACACTGCTCGCGTCGATTGCCAGCGCGAGCCCAGTGTTGGCGGCGGCGGCCATGGACTCTGTTCGACAGTCGCTGGAGCAGCTCGCGGGGCAGCAGACGCAACACCAGTCTGCCGTCGCCGGCGTGGGCCAGCTCGACGAGGCGGCAGCCTACGCGGCCGAAGGTTACCTCAAAGGCCTGTTGAAGCTCTGCGACGCCGATCAGGCCACACAACGGGCCTCTGCGGCGGAGAGTAGGGTTGGGGATAGTGTGGTGGCGCCGACGGCGTTGGAGTCTTTCGCACCGCTCCTGATGCGCTTCGCGTCGCACCCGGCCTCAAGTGTCCGACAGTGTGTGGCGGCCGCGCTGGGCACCCACTCCGAGACCCTCTTTGCGCTTCTCACGCGCGCTCTCGCTGGGATCACCGTGTCGCCAGCCGCACAGCTGGGCACCGCCGTCGCGACCGCAGCAACCGACGCCGACGCTGACGCCGACGGCCCCGACGCACTCGGTGGTGCGCCGCACGCGCCCGTGATGTGGCAGTTCCAGGAAACAGTGTTGATGGCGCTCTCCGAGCATCTTCGCTTTTACCTCTCGCAGGGCAGCCACTATCAGCTAGACCTGGTCGAGCTCTTCACGCTGACGGAGGACCGTGCCTGGGTGGCGGCCTTCTGTGCGGGTGGTCCAGCACCGCCAGATATGCTGGCCCCACTGGCGCAGCTCGCGCCTGACCTCAACACGGCCCGCCGCATGTCACCAGAAGCGCTGACGGCGGCGCTCGCCCAATCCCGCAAGTACGCGACGATGCAGCAGTGCCTCTGTGTGCTGTGTGACGCGGCGCAGTCCACGCACTTCGAGACGGCACGGATGAGTCTGCAGGTGGTCCCGCTGTTCCTGCAGCTGTGGGTGCGCTTCTCCACGCACATGGATGAGCTGCTTTACGTGCTGCACCACGCCGTGCCGAGCGAGGTGTTTGTGAAGGCCGCCGCAGAGGCCGCTTCCTCCTCCGATGAGGAGGCGATTGTGGCGGCTCTCGCCGCGACGCCGTCCTTTTACTTTTACACCAAGGCCGTGCTCGCGCCGCTGTGGTGGTTTCTCACTGTGCGTGTGTACACCAGCCAAGTCCATGAATGGGCGTCGCTATCCTCGCTCGTGCGCCGCTATGGCACGCCATATTACTGGCTGCGACGTGTGGCCAGCGCGCATGTGGGCCGTGCGGACGGTGGCGGTGTGGACGACGACGGTGACGCGGACAGGGACGCCGTGGACCGCTCTGCCCCCACAGCCGAGGCGTCGCTGCGTCTGCTGAAGCCTCTTCTGCCGCACCTATGCAGTGTGAATGTCCTTATCGCAACGTACTTCACGCCGCTTCTCCACGGGGCTGACAGGGACGCAGAGGAGGAAACCATGAATCGCCACCTTCTTGTCTTGGAGCCCGAGCTGTGGGAGGCGCTGCTGGCAGCGGGTCCGCCGAGTGCGGTGTCGGCGCTCAAGACGGTCGTGCCGACGCGCGCGTACTTGCACGTCGGGCTTGACTTTGTCGCGGGGCTGTGGTGGCGCCAGCGACTCTCCTCCCGCTCGGGGTGCGAGCCGTCGAGGCTTGTGCTGCAGCGCGTGCAACGGCTTGTGCCGGTGTGGGTGCGTGCGCTCGCGACGCTGCAGACACACCAGCAGTGCACGGTGCTGGGCATGACGCGCGTCGCGTTGGGTGTGGACGCCCTGCCCGACCGCCTGGTGTTGGCGGGGTGCCCCACTCCGACGAGCCGTGGTGGTCGGCGCAGCACGCTAGGCCTGTCGCTACTCTCGCTGAGCACGGGCGACGGGGCGGGGGCGGGTGGTGCCGGTGCGGGCGCCGTGCCGCACCTATTCCGGTTCGTCTACCGCAGCACGCTGCGCGCGCCCGCGATGCTGGACGGTGGGGAAGACGTGCCGCGTGGGTACACGTGGTTGCGGCAGTGCTTCCCAGTGGAGATGGACGCACCTACGGTGGATTGCCTTCACCTCGGCGAGTCGCACCCGCAAGGCGACCTCGAGGACGGCACCGAGGACGGGGCTGTGTGCGCGGTGTCGCTGCCGCTTGAGGCGTCGGTGGAGGAGGCGGTGGTGACGCACATTTTCCGGACGCTGTACGTGGACCCCGGTGTGGAGCCGTCCGTGCTACGCGAGGTGCGTCTGCTGATGGCTGGTTTGTGCCTTCTGGCGCAGGAGCCACTCCACCACACGCACGTCGACTGGTGCAGCGAGACGGTTTCGGCAGTGCTGCACCGCCTGGACTGCATTGGCCCGAACTGGCTGGCGACCACCATCGCGAGCGAGCCCGCGCCGGCAGCAGCTACAGCAGCGGGTGCGGACGAGAGCAGCGACTGCGACAACTGGGACGACGACTCGGAGGAGGACGAGGCGGTGCAGGGCATCTCCGTCGCGCAGGAGGTCCGCGAGGCCAAGACGCTGCTCTCGCAGGTGCTTGTTGGCAACCGCGGGGCTGAGGCGGGTGCGAGCGACGCGGACGACGACAACACCAACAGTGTCAAGCTGCGCGCACTGCTCTCTGCGCCGGTGTGATGCTGCTATTATGTTTTGTTTTTCGTGTTTCTAAACAGTAGTGAAGAAGGAAGCCACACAAGAACCGAGAAAAGAGGGCTAAGAGAAGGGGACAAGCAGTCCCCTCTGTCCCTCGTGGTAGCGCTTGCAGTGACGCGCGCACAGACACACACACACCGCGAAATCCAAAGAGGAAACAAAAAACGAATGGGTGTGGGCACGGAGTCGCTTCGATCTCTGCTTTCCTTCACAATCGCCCTTCTCTCCCCCTACAACATCACGCGCGTATCATCGATAAAAAAAAAACTAAGGCCACTGGGGGGATCGAACCCCCGACCTCCGTCTTACTAGGACGGCGCTCTGCCATTGAGCTAAGCGGCCACGTTGTACCGGCTGGGAATAGCTCGGGGCAGTGCTCAAGTTCCGGCAAGCAGAAAAACGATGCGCAGTCCGGGAATCGAACCCGGGCCTCCCGCGTGGCAGGCGAGAATTCTACCACTAGACCAACTGCGCTTGCTGCAGCGTGAAGTCGGTCGAGGACTCCTCGGTACCAGTCACATCAGTGTCCACCAACAATCCACACCCGAAGGTCCAGTAGTCTAGTGGCATGATTCTCCCTTAGGGTGGGAGAGGTCCCGGGTTCAATTCCCGGCTGGACCCTTTTTTTTTTTTCCTCGAAAAAAGTGCCCCTAGACGGGGTTCGAACCAAGGACCAGCCACGCGCACTTTACCCACTGAGCGATGGGAGCGAGTCCCGCCTTCGACGTTTGTCTCCAGAGCTGTTGTATTGCCACCAACGGTGGTTGCGCATAGACTGCAGCTGCGGGTGGTTTTTCTGTTTGTCCGATAAGCCTTGCGCAGGGAGATGTGAACGCAAGAACCTCAGGTGATTGTTCACTAGTGCAATACTAAAACTCCAGTACTCCTATACGGGAACGTTTGCACCCACCAAGGGTGGGGAACACACACATTGTTTTTGTCCGTCCTTTCTTTTTCTGTCTTCTCGCGCCCTGTTTTGTGTGTGTGGTTTGGGGGTGGGAGAGGGAAGGAGACGGCGAAGAGAGATGGAGCGCAGGGGACGAATGGAGGAGACGAGACATCATCCTTTGCTCGGTGGGAGAGAGGGGAAGCCGCCACCACGGCGCGCTGTGCGCTCTCACTTTTTCTTGCTGTTGTTGGCTGTTTGTGTGCTCGAGGTGTGTGCTCGAGATCAGTTTTCAAAGAGATAGTGACGGGTGTTCGCAAGCATGAAGGGCACGTTTGCCACCTCCTGCGCTGCGGAGCCGTCGGCCGTGCCCAGCAGCGTCAGCAGCGGCATCAGGTGCTCGTGCGCGCCGCGCGGCTGGGCCTCGTCGAAGCCGGGCATCGACTCCACCTTCTTAAGCGCGTCGATGCGCTGTGCAGCCGTATAGTCGGGCTTCTCACGGAGCGCGTCCGTGAGGGCGTCGCCAAAGGTGGCGCCCGCGCCGCGTTTGCCGAAGTTGCTGAAGTGGTGAAAGTTGGCGCCGCTGCCCAAGAAGAACACACCCTCTTCGCGGAAGGGCCGCAGCGCGCGGCCAACGGCGATGTGCGTCGCCGGATCGTCCGAGGCGAGGACGGACACGGGCACGACGGGGATGTCCGCGTCCGGGAACATCGCCATGAGCGGGACAAACACGCCGTGGTCGTACGGCCGCTTCTTGTTGAGAGAGGCGTCTGCCATACCGGCTTCCTGCAATGCGCTGACCATGCGCTTCGCGAGGTCGGGGGCGCCGGGCGCCGGGTACTGAAACGTGTAGCTCACCGGGGGGAAGCCACCGTAGTCGTACAGCATCGTCCCTGTCGCCGCACCACCGATCTCCGGCTCACGGGTCTGGTAGTGCGCGGACACCACGGCGATCGCCTTGGGCTTGCCGTGCTTGGCGACGATGTCCTTGGCGTGCTCCTTCCATTTGGCGAGCATCGGGCGGTGCATAGGGTCGTCGAGCAGCGGCATCGGCCCACCGCCGTGGCAGATAAACAGGGCGGGGTACATCAGGGAGAGAGAACGCGAGGTGGAGCGCAGCAGTGCGAAGAACAAGAAAAAAAAGGGAAATTTTTTGGCGAATTGTTGTGTGCTTTTGATTGTGTGCACGTGTGTGTGCGGATAAGTGTGTAATAAGGTGGTGTGTGACAAGACTGTGTGATGAGGCTGTGGGTCAGAGGGAAAGAGGCATCAAGAATGACTAAAACAAAAGAAGGTGAGCAAATGGGGCGAGGAGATGGGAGCCGCCGACGACACGCACTCCGTCTGGCGCGGGCACTGCAAAGGAAACCTAGTCGCCACGCCGAGGCGGCCCACACACACACACACGCACACACGCACACATGCTTACCGTTTACTTCAGCCACGCAGTCGACACGCACATCGGGCGTCATACACACAGGTGTCTAAAGCCAACGGGGGTGAGGGAGGAGAAAGGAAGACACGACGCCCGCATCGGCATTGTCTCAACGCCCTTGCTGGCAGGGTGAGAGAAATCGTGAAAGAACAGAATTGACTAGATTGACTGGCGTCGAGCCACCACGCTCACACAGGAAAGAGAGAGAAGAGAAGAATCCGCGGAGAAAAACTAGAATAAAGAAACGGAAAAGGGGGGGTGGAGAGACGCGAACCCGCACTTCCTTGCCCCTCCTTTGGAAAGCCCCACAGCTATGCGGGGTTTACCACCGTTGGCTGCGTGCTCTTCTTGTCAAGGTAGTGCCGCTTGATGTAGAGACCACCGAGAGCGAGGATGGCGCCCGCGATGAGGCAGCCAATGACCACCGCAGCGACCGCCCCGCCACGCAGGCCACCCTCAGTCTCAGTGCTGTTGCCATCCTGCAGCCGGTAGCATCCGTGGTCATTCGCATCGAGATGGTAGCCCTCACCGCAGGCGAAGGCGGGGCAGAGTGAACGATAGTAGTGGCACTGGCTGCTGAGTGGCCACGTCTCCTTGAGGGCATCGGCACTGCAGTTCATCCGCAGCGCCAGGTCAGGGTCCAGATGGCACAGGCCCGCCGCCTCCGACGGCTTCGACGAGTCCACAAACCGCGCAAAGTCCTCCAGCGGGCACACGTTGTCTTCGGCGATGTACGCCACGCCGGCGGCATCCATGCACTGCATGTCGAAGCTAGAAAAGTGGAAGCTGTAGTTCGTGGCGGGGGTCACGCCGGGATGCCCGCGCAGAACGCGAACGTGCCACTCGTGTGGTGCCGCCGTTGGCGTCAGCAGCTCCAGGATAAACGTGGATGCGAATGGTGGCAGCATCGCCTCGCGCGAGTTGTCGCCAAGGGTTGAGGCGAAGGGTGAAACAGTCGTGTCGTGCGCACTGTACTCAAGCAGCCGGAAGGGGCCCAGCGTGCCGTTGATGTAGCTACGGAGGTTCGACAGCATCTCCTGTGCCAGTGCCTGACCAAGGCTTCCCTGCTTCCGGTGGACGGGGTTGCTGGCGTTGTACTCGAAGTAGTACGACGAACTCACCGCCGTCACGGCGCAGAGTTGGTCCACACGTGCCGCGAGCTTCGGGTAGTTGGGGAGCACACCGGTCGCTTCATAGGCGAGCGCCACATCGCACAGATCCTTCGCGCACTTGGTCCGGTTGTGGCGGTACCCACAGTACTCGCCAAGGTGCACCGAGCTGCCAATGGCAATCAGGTCCTCCTGGGTGAAGTACGCGTCCACGACAGGGTCGCAGAGTGCGCGCTCGGCATCGCTACCGTAGTCGTACCGCGCACGAATAACAGGGATCACACCACTGTTGAGCAGTGAATCAGACTTTCCATAGACGGTGTGGACAGCAGGGTAGTAGGCGCTGAAGTCGGGAAAGAGACCACGCAGAAACGCATCCGCGCTCTGCAACGTGCGCAGCACGTCAGTGGAGCGGGTGTAGGAGACCGTCAGGTTGTACCCGTCGTACGGCAGGAACGGCTTCGCCGGATCCACGACGCTGGTGTCAGTCGTGTAGCGCTGGCGCAGAAAAGACCCGATGTTCGTCATCATGCGCTGGCCTTGCTCATTGAGATAACCGCAGGCGTACTCAGGCGGGCAGATCAGCGAGCTGTTGTACGGCACAAGGGCTGAGCGCGAGCCGTGGCGGTGAAGGACCTCAACAAGGTGCAGATCATACTCCCGCTTGGTGGCTGTCACGGAAGTCACCCGAGGCACGTCGGCGCCGCACAGCACCGCCGCTACACACGTCGCCAAGAGCGCCACGAGCAGCAGGCGGTGGGGGATGAGCGTCATTGTTCAGATTTGTGTCGCGATAGTTATTGTTCGGGTCGAAGAAGTATGACGGCGGTCACGCTTCTCTGGTTCAACGAGAGTGGTCGCGTGACGGTCGAGCGCAGAAAAAACAAGAGGAGGGCTTTTTTTTTCCCTTTCGATAGAGCGCAGCTTGACTAGCGTCAGGTGTGTTCGTGTGAGTGCCTGCCGTAGAGAGACGTGTGTGGTTGCAAAGTGTGTGACGGTGCTGCCAAACTGCACCTGACTCCCACAGCCGCGCAGATGACATGAGAGGCGGTGGCGACAAAAAATAAATGTATAGAGAGAGAGCAGAGGGAGAGAGATTGAGAGGGATGACATCACATCTGAAAAGGGGGGTGTATATATGTGTGTGTGTGTGTACGTGGGGCACCTAGGAGGCAGGAAGCTTTGCGCCGGGCTCTGCTGTCGGTGACGTCCACGGCGCGACGAAGAAAACCGCAGAGGACAGTCAGAGAGTTGCCTCGATGTGAACAAATAGGGTTCTTGTTGACTTGCTCAACCGATCCATCCGCGAAGCACGAAAAGAAACAAAAGACAGGGAACAGAGGGAAGAACAAAGGGAAAAAAAAAGAACCCAAGGTGATCGTAGGCTCAACAGCGTCAGTGAGCTACGAAACGAAAAGAAAAGAAAAAAACATCTCTACGTGACGCTGTGCGATGACGAGTTTTTTTTTTTTTCTCCTCGCTGTCATCCTCTCTTTCTACGTGCGAGGTTGCCAAAACGAGCGGATGGAAAAAGAAGAGGAAGAAAAGAGGGAAATAAAGGAGACACGACGTGCGTGGCCGCACACCGTCATCTCTCAGAGCTCATCCGGAGGTGTGCGTGATGACCGTGCAGGCCACAGCGGCACATTGTCTGTAATGACGCCATCCACATGCATGGCGGTGCCTTGTACATAGGCAAACTGATGCTCGCTGTTGTTGTCGCCCCAGGTGAACACCTTCAAGTGACGAGCGTGGGCCTCGGACACGATCTGCGCGCCAAGGGCCGTGTCAAAGTGCTGCCACCGCTCCGCGTACTCGCGACACACATCGCGTTCGTCTGAAGAAAGATTGCTCTGGTCCAAGGCGCGTGCACCGTGGACCGCGCCGAGCACGTCCAGCTCAGACACGAGCGGCACCTGAGTCTGGTTCGCCGTGGTGATCGTGCCAGCAGGGTTCGTCGACACGGGACGCGCATTGCCTTCCGCGGCCATCTGCGCCTTCTTTTGCTTCACCGCGACGGAGGGGGTCGGTGCGTTGGTCCACGGCTTCTGGTCGTCAGTGCACAGCGTCGCGGCGTTGATGGAGATGCCAGCGAGGTGATGCAGGGCGGCAAACTGGAGGGCTCCCTCAACGAAGAAGGACCGGTAGTCCTTCAGGTCCTCGCGCTCCTCTGTGTCGCTGAGAAACATGACGTCGTACCGGCTCTGCTTGAGGGAGAGGGCAAGGCAGATGTCGGGCTCAAAGCTGCTGAAGACGATTTCGCGTTCATCCTGCGCGTAGGCGAACACGACTTCCAGGATGGAGTCGACGAACCCGTTGACCTCAAACGCATCGGTTTGCAAGAACAGGTTCACGTCCCACTTGGGCATGAACGGGTACTTCACCTCAATGTTCAGTCGCAGTGATGTCGGGGTGTGTTCAAACAGTTCATGCAGCGCGGGGATGTGGTTTGTGATGTCCTCCTGCCCCTTCACCACCGCGTGTACGGAAGGGCGATGGTGGTGGTGGCGTGAATGGGGTGCGACACCGAGGATCGGATCCGCGTAGCGAGGACGTGATGTCGAGACCTCGCCCGTGAAGGTCTCCGATGACGAGGCGAACCCACCGGAGGGCGTCTCCGCGCAGCCCCGAAACACATTCGCGTCCGACGGCGCGATGGCGATGGCGTGATCGCGCAAGTACTGCAGACGAGCGCGGTTACGGTAAACACGGAGAATGCGATTCCAATGGCGCAGCAGCATCGTTTTGAGGCGGTCTTGCGCCTTTCCGAAGCGGAACGCCTCCGTCACGACAACGTCCAGCTGGCGCTGCGTCAGTGTATGGATGGCAACGGGGATCGGTGAGAAGAAACTTTGGGCATCAAGGTAGTGCCGCTGAAAAGGCGTCATGAGGCCAGCCGCGCTGGGTGGGTGGCCGCCCTGTGCCGCGGAGCCCGACCGCGGGTAGGCCACGGCGAGGGAGGGGTGCCGCGCCGCGCCGGCGACGAACGGCGTCGCGTGACCGCTCATCGCCTGCGGGCTCGACACGGACGTGTTGAGGGACGGCGTGACGTCTCCTGAAAAGGGGTCGAGATCGCCGAAAGTTTCTGTGTCGCCCCGGGAGGGCACGGGCAGCACACGTTGCCGCTCACGTGCCTGAAGAAGCAGAATCGGGTCATGAAAGATGATGGGCACTCGGTCGAGCGTGAGCATCACGTCGAACTCAATGGCGTCACAGCCGCGTCGATGGGCAGCGTTAAACGCCTCGATGCTGTTTTCAGCCAGCTTCATCGTCATGTTCCGCTTCTCTCCGCCGCGGGTGTACGTTTTCCCCAGCCCTCGATGGCCGATCAAGGTGGGAATCGTCAGTCGATCATAGCTCTCCGCGGAGCGCACAACACGCATGTCGTTGAGGTCGTGATTGAACGGGTAGACAATGAGGTACTGAGCGAATAAGGTAATCCATACACCACTGCCGCCACCCCCACCGCTGCCGGCGGTCACAGTGTGGGGCAGATGGCAGCAAACGGGGAGCTGCAGCGTGCCACTCGTGTTCGCGCGCATCATGCTCGGCACCACCACCACCTCACCTCGTGCCCACACGACTCTCTTCTCCACAGGGTGCAGAATGGGGACCTTCACGGTGACCGCCATGGCGTGGCCGCTGAGGTAAGCCAGGTTGACGACAACGTTCCAGCATGGCTGGGAGCGTGTTGTCTGCAAGCCGGCGCCGCGCACTGGTGGTGCCATCCGCAGTGGGCGAACACACCACCGCGTATCCACATCCGTCTCCGGCGTGTCCTCATCGCTCAGCTCAGCACTTGCTTCACTGTACACGGACTGCGCCACGCTGACGGGACGGGAGGCGGATAGGCCAACGCCATCGCTTGCCGCCGTCTCCGCGCGGCGTGCGGCCGGCGCGCCACACCTACCACCGCCGCCACCAACTCGGCTGGTGGCCGCCGAGACCACCGCGGCCGCCGCTGCCGTCGAGGAGTTCCCGTCGGTGACCTCGGTCTCGTGTCCACCCTTCGCATTGAGACGGCGCAGGCGTTCTTGTTCCTGGCGAAGAACTTGCTCACGACGCCGCGAGTGCTGCAGTTTCTGTAGAGGCGCTGCGGTGGGGAGATCAACCTCGCACCAGCCCGTGCCCTGAAGACGAATCGGTCGTACAGACGTGACGTGCACCAAGGACGGCTGTGACGGTGAGCCAGTGGGGGTGACCCCGTCGGTGGCGCTGTCGCTTTCGGCCAGACGGTCAAGTGCCAGCTGCACGGATGCCGGCTGCGTCGCCCGCCACGCATCGTAGTTAAACGGGAGACGGGGATCGTGCGCGAAGAAGGTCAAAGACGCCAATGGGCCTCGTGGGGTATCGAGATCCTCGGGCTGCAGCAGCAATGCGGTGTACCGGCGAAGAAGGGAGGCGGCATCCGAAGAGGCTGTCGCGCCGACGGTGTGAATGAATGCCTCTCGCAGCTCGGTCGGGGAGAAGGGTGAAAGTGTTGGCAGGAATGCGAACTGCGCCTGTGCGGAAGTAAATGTGATGGCTGGCGCAGCGGTAGAGGCGCCGCCGGTAGCTGAATCGATCGTCAGCTTGGCTTCCCACAGTGAACCACTCGTCAAGAATCCGTTGATCTCCTCAAGACCATGCAAGTCCGTCGCCGCGAGGTCCACATCAACGCCCGTTGTTGCAGCACCGGTGGAAGACTTCGAGTCATTGAGAGGGCTTCCGACAGGTCCCGCCTCATGTGCGCGCTTCACCGTCAGGAGGTGGAGAGGCAGAATGTAAGGCTGAGTGTGGCGGTTGTCGACAGCAACGATACGGTGCCTCGCCACGTTCGCCTTCGCTTCTTCGGCAACAGCAGCCAAAGCCTCCGGCGAGCACCCGGTCTTGTCCGTCGCCGGCAGCTCGACCTGTGTACGCGCTTCATTGTTGGTGTCGCCGCCCTGCACCGCCACGCTCGCTGGCAAAACAGCCGATCCACCAGGTGCGCCAGTGTGTGCGTCGACGCTCGTCGCAGCAGGTTTAACGTCCGCGTGAGGAAGCCTAGCAGTGGCGGTGGCGGCGGGCGGTACGTCTGCCTCCATCGCCCTCATCGGTGCTGTCTCATCGACCTCTACAAGCACGAGCCGACCCGTCAGCGGCGGTTGCACCACACCCTGAGCCGTGGAAGTTGGTGTAAGGTTCTCGAGAGGCGCGCCTGCATACTGGTATTGAAGCAGCTGATGGAGTGGAACGGTGGCATAGCCAACGTAGTCACACGATGTGGCTGAGCCAGCAGGGAGTGTCGAACAGGGATCAGCCTTTTCAGCGGCCGCTTCACCGTCGCGGTAGACTGACCTCTCGCGGCTGTGGCCACGTGCTGTTGGTCGCAGCAGCAACGCGGACCGCCGACCCCATGATCCAAGAGCAGGTAAGTCACTCACCACGCCCAGGTGGAGGCGATCAGCCTGCAGCTCCCGACACGCCGCGCACGCACGCGTTGGCAACGACTTGCGTTTGGCCTGTGTGGTGCCACGCAGCGCACACTCGCAGCACTGCGCACGTCGTCGAGCATTCTCTTGTGCGACAAAGTCGTCGATAAAGGATGGAGGGAGGCCCTCAACAAGAACCCGCAGGAAAGCAGCCTGGTCTTCGCCACCTTCGGCCGGCTCGCACGATAGTTGAGACATGATATCCGTGCTCTCTGTTGTTGTTGTCGTTGTCGTGTTGGTGGTGGTTGTGTGAATCTGCCGCGTTTGCAGTGGCCAACGGCAACTAATAAAGGTAAAAGAAAAAAGAATTTCGGATGGTCGAATCAGATTGCGCGTGTGGCTAACACTCTTTCAGGCAAAAAGAGAGAAAAAATGTGGTGCGTACGTCGTTGTGAGGGGAGGTAAGAGAGCGATTGCAGGTTTTGTTGTTTTTCTTTTCGCGGCGAGAATACGTGAAGCGAGCGCCGCAGCGTGGAGGTGACACCGAGTGCAGGCGCCTCGTGTCGCACAGGCGGACAGCTTCACAGTGGCAACCATTTGTCGGCTGTGACATGCGTGCAGGAGGGTGTTCCAGGTGGGAGATTGGGCGAGTCTACCTTGATCGCGCCTGCACTCCCAAGGATAGACGTGTGAAACAAAACAAAGAAAAAGCACGCGCTTCACCCTAGTCCTATCGACGATATTATGATTGTCCGATGTTCGCGTGCGTTCGTACAGGTCGGGGCAGTGTCGCAACGCCGTCATCAACGGTACATTATCAGCAGGTGACGGGTTCCGTCCGCTTTCCCGTGATGGCGGGGCGCGACCAAACCACGCTTGTTTTCATTTAAAAAAGGGGCTCAACTATCATCGCACGAGGTGTGTAGATTAGCACGACAACGCTCTCTTTCGTCGTGTCAACTGGAAACAAAAGAAAAGGGTTCATTCTTTCTCGGGCCCACGAACAACAGCGAAAGAGGGCGGTCTCGAGCGGGGGAAACAGATGCGAGCACTTGAGCTCACTTTCAATGCGTGTTGCACAACAACGAGAAGGAAGAACGCAAAAGAAAGAGCTGCTCCTAACCCCGGATGGCGACGCGACAAACAACAACAAAAAGGGGCATTAAAACCTGTTAAGAGGGTGAAAAGGAAAAAAGAACTGTTTGGTGAATGGCAGGGGGACGGCATGAGAGAGCGAGCTGGGCTAACACACGCAAACGCGGGGGAGAGGAACGTGGGAAGAAAACGAAAGAGAGGTGGAGAGGCAACGGAAATCCACGCTCCGGTAGTTACTGGGTCAACGAAGAGAGAAAAACAAAAAGGAAGAGAGAACAAAAGGGGAAACCGAGGAATGGGAAAGAAAAAAACACTACAGATATGACAGCTTCGGCGAGTTGGGTGATGCAGCGCCCTTTGGGGGCGCGGTGCAAAATGAAATCGTCTCTGCGCTGTTCTCTGTCTCTCATGGTGGGATAAGTGTGACCACGACTGGACCAGTCGACGCATTGCTGGGCCGAGCGAACGGCGTCTGGTCAATGCGTCCCACATCCTATACCCACGGGTTAACGATCAATCACGTACACACACACATTCATGGGCACAGGAGCGACCGGACG
>JASANP010001012.1:0-47276 GCA_030849625.1 Wallacemonas sp. TrypX
AGAACGAGCGGCTGGCGGAGCAGCTCGCCGCCCTGGAAGCTGCGAACGATGAGCTGGGTGCGGAGGTGAGCGCGTTCCGCAACAAGAGACTGCGTGCTATCCAGGCTCGAGAAGCTGGTGGGCTGGACAACGGGGCCTTTGCGGCTCTCGAAGGTGCGGGAGTGTCGCCTGTGGGAGCGGAGCAGATTGAGCGTGAGCCGACCTTGACTGCGACCGCGGGAGAATACGACGAGGCGGTTCGCCGCTGTGCAGCCGCAGAAAAGGAGGTTGCGGCGATGGCTGAACACATGACGGCGGCTCTTGGAGCTGGGACCGATGACCAAGGTGCCACCCTGTCCACGCTCGACAAGTTGATCGATTCTCTGGCTGATGCACACGGCCGTCTCGCGGATCTGGAGGCTCAGCTCGGCGCCTCGCGCGACGCTCTTGACACTGAACGTGCCGGTGGAGAGGCCGAGCGGCTGCGGCTGCAAAAGGAGCTGGAGGATGCTCTCCGCGAGCAGGCTCGGCTTCAGGAAGCACTCGATGCCGTGACGGACAAGCTGGATGAGGCGTGTCGCATGCTGGACGACGCCGGGGCTGACAATCTCTCCAAGCTGGAGTCGTTCATGGATGCCCTCACAACTGCGCGGGACGCCGAGAAGGCCACCCAAGCGAAGCTAGACGCGCAAGAGAGGGAACTACAGAGCCTGCGTACGGTGGACGCTGACAGCGTCACTCAGCCCTACAAGGCGCAAATCAGCGATCTGGAGGCGAAGCTGGCCGATGCACAGGCAGAGATGACCAAACACGAGGCGGAGCGCATCAGCCAGGCGGGCAGGCAGGAATCACTACAGCAGCAGCTTGCGGATAAGGAAAAGAAGCTGGTGGAGCTCCAGGCAGAAATGGACGCGACCAATGAGCGGGTGGACGACTTGTTGAAGGAGCTCCGCGCAAAGACAGATGAGTACGACAAGGTCGTGGACGACCTCAACGAATTCGCGCTTTCGCAGGATAACCAGCAAGAAAAGCAGCTCCTTCAACAGCTTGCGGCGCGTGAGCAGGAGCTGTTTGAGCTCCAGGAGGCACGTCATGGTGAGATGGGTGAGCACGAGAAGCAGGTGGCACTGCTTCAAGACCAGATCAACCGGCTGCGTGATCAGCTGGATGCGGATGTGTCCCAGAGCAACAACCTCGAAGGGGAGGTGGACCGGCTGCGTGCGGCCCTCTCGGACGCTCAGGCCGCGCTAGAAGCCAAGGAGACCGAAATCGCGGACCTGAAGGACGGCATCGACGAAATGATTGATGAGCACGACAACGAGGTGCAAGAGTTGGACGATGAGCTGGAGCGCCGCACAAAGGAGGTGTCTGATGCTCTGGAGAAGCTCGAGGAGATGTCCGCCATGCTGGCTGAAGCGCGTGAGGGTGAGAACAGCGCCTTGCGTCTGCGCACGGAGTCAGATGCGGAAATCTTCCGTTTGCAGAAGGAGGTGGATCGTCTTCGCACGGCGCTCAGCCACATCTCAGAGGCCACCGAGGGCGGGAACGGTGAGGAAATGCCGCTTCGCTTAGCTTCACTGGAGAACGAACGACTGGCTCAGCAGGCCGAACTCGACGCGCGCGAAGCCACCATCCGCGAGATGCGAGTTTGGCTGAGCCGCGCCCTCGATGAGCTCGCTAAGAACAAGAGTGGGGCGGCCACAGAAAGTCTTGAAGCCTCGTTGCGCCATGCCCTCGGCGGAGACACCTCTTGATGGCTCACTGCGCTGCGGTACTGGCTGCCCGCCGCTCACCCAGAGTAGAGATATGCTGGAAGGCGGAGAAGGAGGGAAGAAGAGAAGGACGAAGCAACCACGCTTGCACACGCACACATACAAGTGTACTCTCGCTCGTAGATGAGCGGGCGGAGTGTATCTCTTTTATCCCTCTTGCCTGCATCCGGTTCTTCTTCTTTTTTTCTTCGTTGTTTATTTCCTCGTTTTCCTCGACTGTACCATTTGCTTTTTCTCTCTTTGTTTTTTTCTTCAACTGGCAACACATGACGTCGTTCGGCAAATGTGGCCACCGTCAAGATACAATGGTCGCAAAACACTCACTCCTTCACGGGCATTCCAGCTCTCGGCCTGCGGCGGTACGCCGTGTGCCGTGTCGACAGCGTTTCCATCGAGCCTTTTTGTCTTTGGAAGCGCTTTCACTCACCGCTATTCAGTCTCCTCACCCAGGTCGAAACTGCGTGGCTAACACAGCTGCGGCTTCAGTTGGACTTGGGGGCACGACATACGCGCACATGCTGGTCGCTGTTGTGGACCGTGTGCTTGGCTGACGGCGATCGACTACACACGCACGCATAGTTCTCTTCACTCTCTCGCTCGCTCTCTCTCTCCCTCGCTCGCTTCTTGGTAAGCCGACTGTGCTGCGCTGATCATTTCTGGACTCTCTGATCGCGTCGCGCGTGTGACGGGCACAACGTCACGTCGTCAGTCACCTGATCTATCGCATCTTATCAACCCACGCACACTCACACACTTAGATTTGTGTATTTATTAGCTAGACAATCATGGACGCTCCAGACGCCAAGTACCATGTTGAGCCGTTGCCTACACTTCAGCTGCCACACGACTATCACTCGCATCCTTTATTTTTCAGGATGGCGCCCGCGGAGCGCCATGTTTTGGTGGACCCCGAGGGGCGTCATCGCTCCAGCTCTCGCTCGCTGGAGCAGCCTGTCACAACACAGCCCACACGATCCCCAAAAGCATCCGGGTCACGGTCCGGCAGCACAAGGCGCAGCCAGTCAGCATCGAGTCGCCGGAGCAGTGCGCCGCCACTGGCATATCGGGCGACGCGCGCCTCGGTTCTGCGGCAGAAGAGAACGATCGAGAACGAGATCGAGGCACTGCGTCACGCTGAGCAGGAAGCGCAGGAGGAGCGCGACTACGTCGCTGGCTTTGCCCGCGCTGTGCCCGTGGTTACCGGAGAGGCGCCGCCGTTGCGCACCACACGATCGGCGAGTTTGCGCCTAGCGCATGCCCGCCGCACGTCCGAGAATGCCACAGGCTCCGGTCCCTCGACGCCACGCGTGCGCAGCACCCCGCGAACGGCGCGGCTGGACGAGGCGCCGCCTGTCGCCGTGCGCGCCACCCGCACAGCCGAGCTTCGTCGCTCACTGAACACGCAGCGATTGCGTGAATTGGAGGAAGCCAGAGAGAAGTTGGCGCGTGAGGAGGCCCTTCTCCAGCACGGCGGTGGCGGTGCCCTGCGCGAGAGTCGCCGTGCGTCTGCCACACGATCGGTGACGATGGACGCAGCCTCAGAGGATGTGGCGCCTGCGGTCAAGTCGAACAAGGCGGCATTGCTACTGCGAGAACGCGTGCAGGCAAAAATGAAGGAGCTGCAGCTGCTCGAGGCGCTTGAGGCCGCCGCGCAGGAGGCTCTACTACACCCCCCGTCACGCAGGGGGTCGGCAGAGGGGCGTGGTCAGCCTCTCTCCCCGCGCTCCACAAAGAGCTCACTTTTGCGTGGTCGCTCGGCGGCCGCTCAGAGGGTGGCGAATGCGGCCTCCGCGGAAGCAGCGCCGAGGCGTCGGCGCCTCAGTCGCGACAAGGGCGGAAGTCGAGACATCCCACCGAGCGGACAGACACGAGCGGCGCCGGAGAAGAGCACGGAGGAGGCCAAGACCCGCGGTGCCCCAAGCCCACAGTTGGAGAGCACTGACAAGGGCTGCGCGAGTTCGCCGCCGCCAGGCGCTGTCAGTGTGCTCAACGCCTGTGTCTCCGCCGCCTCAAGTTCCGCGTTTGTCGTGCACCGCCACCCGTCCGCGTCGGTGCTGAGCAGCGTCTCAGAGACGGACGACCCCGCCGCACTGCTGCCGAGTGCCATTTGGCACGTGGAGCACGTGTTCTCTGACAGCGACGCGCGAGATGACGTCAAGGAGAAGAGCATCCACGACGGTGGCGAGGCGGCAGCAGCGGCACCATCTTCAGTGCCACAAGGTGACGCACACGAGGTGCCTTGTGACGCTGCCAGGCGCAGCAGCGAGGCCTTTGAGGGATCACACGTTGGTGACCTGTCACCTGCCGAGGAGGGATCCACGGCTCAAGCTGGCGCGTCGCCGGTCAGCGGTGAGGCTAAAAACGAGAAGCTGTTGGCGAACGAAGCCTTGTCAGCCGTTGCTGTCCCCGTGAACGCCGACAAGGAGGCATGCTCGAGTCGTCCGGCTGACAGTGAACCTGTCGCCGCATCGCCAGGCGTGCTGAACCGCCATCGCCTCTCTTCATCTGCGAGTGACGCCGCCAGTGACGCGCGGGCTTCTGCTGCGCAAGGTCCCGTCGAGGATGCAGGGCCCAGCGAGCCAATCGACTCGCCTTGTCGTTCCGAGTTGTCCGCACGTGATGCATCCAGAATGGGTGACGAAGAAGAGTCGCCTGCCACGCCCACGGCGGTGGAATCGGGTGCCGGCGCGAGCCCAATGCTCACTGTGGATAAGGACGACGTTGGCGCGGCAAGCTGCTTGCACTCTGCGAGAGTCGAGCCGCACGTGACTACTGTCCCTGGTGCACCACCGCCTGTATCCCAGCCACTCCGGTCCGGCGATCCGATCCGCAATGAGGGCCGTCGGTCGTCGCCGTCACCGGTGGTGCCGCGCTCAGGTACCCCATCCAGCGTGCGTACAAGTGTGTCAGCTGGACACGCGCAGCAGGCGGAGGTCCTCGACAGACTGCGGCGCACGCGGGCAGCTGGTGGCGTGGCGGCGCAGCATCCACTGCAGCCTTTCTCAGGCATTGGCGCGTTGCCCATGATGGGCAGTAAGCCCTCACAAGTGCTCGCGCCCGTCGTGTACGGAGCCACGGCAGGTGATGCTCGCACCGAGCACGACGACACGGCACGAAGCCGAAGCAGCAGCAGCAGTTCTGTCGAGTCAGTGCCAACGTTTGCGGCCACTGACGTGGTGCCATCGGCAAGGGCAGACTTGGTGGTGACGGAGACAGGGAGCCCGTCGCTTCAATGGTCGCGGCGTCCCACACCGCCCTTGCCTCTCGCCGCGCCGCCACAGCCCAGCAGAGGCAACCACGCTGACACCAGCCGAGCATCCATCTCGTGGGTGGACTTCAGCGCCGTCTCGGCGTCACCTGTGTCGGGTTCACCGTCCCCCGCGGCGATCCGGCAGCTTCGCCTCAACACCGCTCGGGTGCTTTACCGGCGGTACTTCACCAAGTGGGCGCAGCTGGCTACGCGCACGGCGACGTCGCACGTCGTTGCGTTGCATCGACAAGAAAGGAGTCAGACGGCCCCACCGCAGGCGCCTGACAGCCGCACGCACCCCAGCGCGCGTCCAGTCAGTCCGCCGTCGCCACGCGTAGTGGACGGCCTCCGTCTACCACCCACGAACCGGGCACCACACGCACACCCTGCGGTGGACGCACCCGCGCCGGCAACTCCGCTCCCACGCAGCGTCCATCCGCCCAGAAACGCACCAGAGCCATCGACGCCCGGCGGTGCCAACGGGCCGAGGCTGCCACCGCCGCTGCCAGCACCGCCGTCTCCGCAGTCCCTCTCCTCCGCACCGCCGCGGGGTGGTGGGGCCCCACACGCGCGCCCCGCTTTCCCCCCGCCGTCACTTCGGGAAGAGCGGTCCGTCAGCCAGGGCAGCATGGCGCGCTCGCCACGGAAGGGCCTGCAGGTGCCGCGGCTGCAGGAGAGCTTTGCTTCGCTGCCCCGCGGCGTGGCAGGAGAGGTCTCATTCTTGTCGGCGCCGGGGACCGCACACGGCAGCTGGCTAGCACTGGAACCAAGCCAGCTCAGTGCGCGGCCGTCGACCGCACCGCGCGATGCACTGATGTCGCCTGTGAACGCGTCCGTGACGCCGTCCGTGCCAGTGGCGAGCCCCGCCCGTGACTCGAGCTTCCTTGACGCCACCGCCGTGTCCATCACCTTGCGCATGCCGCCTGCGGCGCCCGATGCGTGGGACGTCGCGCTGCCGGCGGGAACGAGCCTCCCTTCGTCACCGCACACGTCTCCGAGCAAGCACGCTGGTCGAGGGGTACCCGCGCACCCGACCACGCGCCGTGGCACCCCACTGGGCTCACCACCAAGAGAGCTGCAGGCGGCACTCAACTCTGTGACCACCACAGCGTCGGGCGACGGACGACACCCGTCACGTCGGCGCTCCACCACGTTGGGTGACTCACCGCGCGAACTGGCAGAGCGCACGCCGTGCGACGCCACACTCGATGCGCTCTTGCGCCGCCACCATGGGGGCAGCGGCTCATCAGTGGAGGGCAGCCCACTAGATCTTGCGGCCACGGGCGGTGAGCAGGAGCCCTCTCAGCACGCGCCGACCCCGCTGCTCTCCAACTTGCCGACTTCGTCAAACCCGATGGCCGACATTGCCGTTGTGTGCGACGCCGCCGAAAGCAGCGGCGAAACACAAAGGGCCGCACTGCGAGACCCCGCCAATCCAGAGGTTCCCCACGGGCACGACAGCACTGGGCGTGCGTGGCTCGCGGAGCCGGAAGAGCCGCTGCGTGAACCCTCAACACACCGGCGGCTTCCCTTCGAGGAAAACGAAGAGGAAGAGGCGGAGACTCTTGTGGAGCAGGGAGAGGCGGGCGCGGATGGCATCGCGCGCCGCTACCGTCCAGACGGTAGCCGGGGGTTTTCTTCGTCCAGCGCACTCAGCGGCCCCGCCGACGACAGCGGTCGCAACGGTGGAGAGAAGGAAGCGTCGTGGCCCACGGAAGTGGCGCACACGCCCAGTTCTGGCACAAGCTGCCGCGCTGATAGCAAGGAAGCGGAGTCCCTAGTGACGCCCCACGGCTCTGAGGAGCGCGCGACGAGTGTGGACACGGGCGACTCTCGTCACGTAGACCTGCGCGGTGCCGCACCTCTGCCCCACCCAAACGCCTCGCCTGAGCTGGAGCCGTACCGTCCAGAGTCACCGATTCCCTCTGCGATGGGCAGCGTGGGTCGCGCCGAGACGTACTACATGAGCGTCAGCAACCCAACCCCGAGCGACAGCCGATGGGGTGCTGGCTCACCAGAAGGGAGTCCAATGCTACTCAACGCAGCAGATCCAGAGCTCCAGCAGGAGTTCGGCAAGGCGCAGCTCGCCAGCTTCCTCAATCACTACAAGTATGTGCACCGTGACATGTGAGGTCGCCAAACGTGCGTCGTACTGTTTGCGCGTCGCCGCTGTGCTAAGCGGCGTCTTGGGTGGTGTACTCCCCAGCCTTTCTCTCCCCCCCATATCACCGTCACTGTGCTTTGAGTGTGGAGTGCCCTTTTCTGTGTGTTTGTTTTTCCTGTTTCTCATCGTGTGCATCGTCATCTTCGCGCGGCTCGTCGACGGAGAGAGAGAGAGAGTGACTTACATCCACATTTAGACGACACGCGATTGACGAAGTTGCGGCCCTTCTCTCGACGATGCTGGACTCGGCGCACGCGTCGGTTGCAGCCGCTACTGAGTTGGAGTCTGCTTGCCAACACCGGCCGGCAGGCCGAGCACAGCTAATGCACACACTGCGGCAAGCTTTACCACCAGGGTGCGCATGAATGACCCTCGTTTTCCTTTCTTTTGTACGCCACACACACTCGTTCATGTCCCGCTCTCTCTCTCTTTCCTCCATTTGTTGAATGGCTGTGATATTGCCGCAGGAAGCGCAGATGGCGCAGATGGTAGTCCTTCACGACAATCTCAACGAGGACAGTGCGTCCACCTTCAGCAGCGTATTCTCTTCCCACTCGAGCAGTTTCTGCAGCCGTACTGGCACGGACAGTGTGGACAGTGATGTGCTCGAGGAGCCGGTGCCCACCACGCCCACCACCGTCGCGGAAGCGAACGCGCTATTCGCGCATCACATGAATATCCCCGTTACGGCTGTCAAACGCCATCAGCCCCGACGCGTGTCTTTCGCCGTCGCGCGCGAGCCCAGTTTGAACCACGATGTTGAGGAGATCTCATCTCTCACCTACTCCCCCGCCAACGTCCCGCTAGACGGCGGTGAAGAGCACGCACCGGCATCGTCAGTGCCAAGACCATGCCAAGATCTGTTGCATTATGGTGGCAGTGGTGGCGGTGCCACACTGTCGCCTCCTCGCCTCACTGCCATCAACGAGACGACAACACAGCCTGTGCCACGCCCACCGCAAAGTGGTAGCGAAGGTGACGGGGATGGGGAAGTGGAGACCGGTGACTCACTGAGCGTCTCTGCTGTGTCGTCCCCCACACTGGGCGCTGCTGTGGAACAGACGCCAGTGAACCAGGCGCAGGCGCTCTCCGACCAAAGCACGGCGGCACGGCTCTCCGCGAAGACACTGGCCGAGTACCGGCACGTGAAGCACGTTCTGCGGCAGCGGCTGTTGCGACGCTACTACGACATGTGGTCCCGGTTCGGGCAGCACTCCCGCGCACGTGAGTCACTCTCAAGCACCCCCGGACAGGCAAGCGTCTCGACCCAAACCCTCAACATCGACCGTGCGTACATCGCTCTCCATCCACCACCGCACTGGCGACGTCCCGACGGGAGCAGCCCCACCGCCGATTCTGATTGGAACGCGGACGTGGAGTCAATGGAAACGGTGAGCCTCGCGGGAAGCAGCCTCACGAGGCAGAGCACCACACCGCGCACATCGGCCTCACGGGGGAGCTCTGCCGAGAGCGCCGCGGGCCGCCACTGCTTTGCGTTCCCTGAGCCGCTGCCAGAGCCGGCGTGCCTCGGGGCGACAAGCAGGCCCTCGCGCCTCGTTGACTACGGCGCCCACAGTGATCGGCCGCGCCGGAAAGGGCCTGCCACGCTGAGCGAGCCCAGCACAGGGTTGCCTTCCGTCGTGGAGGCTCCGCTTCGCGTGAGGATCCTGCCCTGAAAGACGCCGACAGCACAGTCGATCAATGAAGCAAGGGAAGTAGATGGGTACACCCTCGTCTTGACTTTTTGCCCCTTGCTCATGACTAGATACTAAATAGAATCACGTCACACAACGAGGAGAGACAAGCGGCTCACACGTCAGCGCGGCAATGCGTTCCGGTGTGGAAGTTGAGCCATCTGAGGCTGTCTGCCTCGAGCGCGCGCGACAAAACGACATCCCCACTTCGGTAGACCGTGTTCATGTACACTGTGCGCACTTCTTTTCTTGTTTGCTTTCCTTCACTCTTGTGTTTCTTGCTTCCGCAAATCATTCCCAACTCTTCCCGCCCCCTGTCTTCCGCTCCCGTTGACCCTCACGCCTTGCTGCCGCGGCCTGGACTAGTGGTGCCAGCACAATCATCACAATGCGGCGTGTGCAGCGCATCGCCTGTTTTCCACAGCCCGTGCGCGCGCCGGGCACGCCGGAGGAGGCACGGTGCGGTGTCACTACGTCAGCGACGTCCGACAGCCACACAACGACCGTGCGTGTGGCGAACCACGCACCGCACGAGTTTCGTTTTGACCGTGCTTGGGACATGCGCGGCGACCTGACTTCCAGTGATGTCCTGACGATGTGCCCTGTTTCAGCGGCATCACGTACAGCCTTCGTCGTCCATGGCGCAGAGGGCGGCGACGCCTACGCCGTATTCCGTGCGCTCGTCGCGGCGACGCTCGCTTCACTGTCGGTCAAGGAGGCCGACGGTACCCCAACGCCGTGCTCGTCGTCCACCAGCGGCTCCGCGGCTCCGAGTGTGGACTACAGCATTCTGCGCATTTACTCGTGGGGTGCCACCGATGTACTGCAGTGTGAGGCGGTCGAGGACAACATGGGCACGCCGCGCCGGACGCCCCTTGCCGTGAAGGGCACTGCGAGAACACCCGCACGACGTTGTCGCGCCTCGCTCACCAGCGAGGCTGACCTGCGGCCTCTCTGGGGTGCCCTTGAGCGGGCCAGGCTGGTGCCGGAGTGGCACAGTGCGCTCTGCTGCACTCTGAGCGCGCCAGTCGACCAGGGCGGCTTCGGGGACGTGACGCTGCTGCTACTGCCGGGGCTGCCGCGCGCCAATCACCTCCTGCGACAGGATCTTCTGCAACTGCGTCTGTGGCTGTCCACTGAGGCCACCACCCACGATCACGGCGCACCTGCCGTGCCATGTCGGCTTCGCGACTTCTTGCTCAACTCGCAAAATGCGCTGAGCAGAGAAGAAGAGCGTCACTCGGTCGAGCAGGTCTACGTGATCACCGTATTGCGTCGTGACACAGTGAGGCTCGAGGAGACGGCACTGAACGCGTGGTTCGGAAGCCTTCCGCGGTCAGACACGGCCGCGTCACGGGCCCACTTTACGGCCTTGTTGGGGTGTGCCAGTGGGGTAAACACACCTCATCGCGAGCCACCACCCGCCGCACCCCCTTCAACGGGCAGTCACAGCGTCAGTGGTGTGTGCGAGCGTTGTGCGCCTGCGCTGGACGAGGCGCTGCTCTCCGCGACGCCGCGGTGCCATTCTGGTCGCGCACAGCACGTGCACTCGGCATTGAGTCCTCCGCTGCCCGCCAGTGCGGACGTGCAGGCCGCTACGCGTGCTGATGTCACGGTAGCCAATGGTGGCATGGACCTGGTCGCACAGCTCAGCGCCACCCAGCACGAAATCCAAGCCCTCCGGCTTGTGAAAGAAGGCCTGGAAAACGCTATCAGGGAGCTCATGAACGAGTTCAGCGAGGTTCTCGATGAGGTGGACGACAGCGTGGCTGAGATGAATACTGAGGTGGACCGCGCCGAGCAAGCGCTGCGGATGTATCAGGCAACGACGGCCGCCGAGCAGCGCGCGGAGATGAGGCGCATTGAGCGACGCCTGACGAGCCTCCCGCGCGCCTCGCCTCAAACCAGTCACCCCTCGTGAAGAGTACCGTGCCAGTGAACCGCACGCACGCACTTCCGTCTGTTCTCATTTCACTCTTGCTTTGTCTGTCTACTTAGATTTTTTTGTGTGTTGCGTATCTTTTTGATGATGTGCCAAGCAGGAGACGGTTGCCAAGCAAATGCAGTGAGGAGAGAAGACTCGTCCATCACCGACGCGCGGTGCAGTAAATGGAGCTGCACCCCTTCCCACTCAAAATGGCTTCGTCGACCAAGCCGTGCCCGCACACGACGCGTCGTACACCCACACATGTACACACCATCATCGTTACCCTTGCCCATGCTTCTCTCTCTTTGCAGTGACACTCTTTGTGCTGTTCCCTTCTTGCCGGGTGCACACGACAGCTGAGCAGTGCACGCTTCGTTGCATCGGTTCGCACGCACACCTTCCCTCCCTTTTCCCCCACGTTATCTTCACTCGGTGCTACTACGCCCCCTGTGAATGACTGCTCATGGCGCATAAGCTGAGCTGGAACACGAGCGCTGGGCTCACCAACTCAACCTTGTATGAAGGTGACGCATACGACACCGTAGCGAGCCACACACGTGGAGCCCAGCGCGCCACGCCACTCAGCTACTCCCTCTCCGACACGTTCACAAAGAAGGCATCGTCAGTATCGCCTGGGCACCACGACGGTGGCATCTCACAGAGGTCACTGGATGAACCGGAGGATCGCGCGTCGCGTGCTTTGGCGCAGCACGCCGGCCGGATGGCGCGCTACCAGCAGCGGGAGCGCGTCTGCCGTGAGACGTTAGCGTCACTGGAGAGTCGCATTCACCAGCTTGAGCAGCAGCGCTGGGAGCTGGCACGGTCGTACCACGAGCACCAGCTCGCTCAGAAAGCACGTTGTGAGGCCGACGGACAACGCGAGGCTGAACTGTGCGCCGCGGTGGCGGACAGGACAGCCCGGTTGGAGCAGAAGCGCGCGGACTTGGTGTCGTCGTTGCAGACGCTGGACGAGCAAATGAAGCTGGTGGAGGACCAACAACGATGGACCTCGCAAACGCTCGAGGCGCAACGTGCCGCCGTGGAACACGCCGAGGGGCTCGTCAGGAGGGCAGCCGAGGAAGTCGCGCACGTGTCTGGCGAGGCCGAAGCCGCCACCCACCTCGCGGCGTCCACTCTACGGCACGAGGTGGCCAGCCTCGAGTCCGAAACCGATGCGCGTCTCGACGCCATGCGGCAAGCCACGGCCATCGCACGCACCGACATGGTGTCTGCGCAGACCCAGCTGGAGACGGCGCGCGATGAACTGCGTCGCCTGCGTTCCCAATGCGAGGACGCGACTCGTGCACACGCCACGCTGACGGTGCTGAGTGAGCAGGTGGGGGCGGTCCTGCAAACACAGCAGGCTGAGCTTGCGCGCGTTACCGCACGCCTCGCTAGCACACGCGCAGAGCTGTCCGCCCAGGAACGTCAGCTGACCGCAGTCGTCGACACGCTGACATCAGAGCGCGCACAGCACGACAAGGCGCTAGCTCATTTGCAGGAAGAGGAAGCGCGTGTGCGAACAGCAGTGGCACGCCACGCACAACAGTTAACACAGATCGCGTCGTGTGAGCAGCGGGAAGCAGCACTGGCTGACCGTGAGAACGCACTGGCGGCTCGTCAGCATCAGCTGGAGACGATGGAAGTGACAATAGTGCAAAAGGAACGAGACTTGTGCGCTTCTGTGGAGCTGCTGGATGAGCAGGCGCGCAACGCCGCCACGCTTGCCGCTGCTGCTGAGGCGGATGTGCTGCGTGGCGTGGCGACGACAGCGGCCGTAGGGCCTGTGCCGCTGTCTCTCTCTCCTGCGACGGTGGCCCTCACCACACGTGTCGGCGCACACTTTGCGGATCTGTTGGACGCATGGGACCTCTCCATGCAGAGGAAGGTGGAGGCCTACCTCGACGCGTCCGACGCCGTGAGACGTGCGGAAGCGAAGGCAGCTATGCCAGACTCGGCACCATCCCTGCTGCGCATCTGATGGGCACGCATTGCTGTGAGGGCAACACGCCGACGGCACCCTTTCTGTGTGCTCTCTCCGGGTCGCATGTGATTGTTACTGTTTTTGTTGATGTTGCTGTTGCGCTGTATCATTTGTTTCACTGTACTTCTCCACACCTCTGTTCACTCCTTTTTTTTTTCTCTCACCCTGTTTTGTCTTGCATGCCGTACTTGCGCAACAAATGTGTGTTTTTTGTGTGTGTCACCGCACGGCGCTCGCTCGCCCACGTGAGAAGTGAGAAGTAGGGGGGAGCGCTAGTTTCTCTTCTCAAGTCTACGCTCCCTTCCATCATTTCTTTCTTAGTCTTCGATGTCGTCAAATGCATCCCAGCCACTCTGTCCGATGAAACGACCAGTTCCCACGTCTCCGCTCTCCACACCGCTCTTCTGTCAACTTCGCAGCTGTGCATCTGCAGCACTTCATTGAGCAAGCCGGTTGGTTGCTCACGCTGCACGTTTGCTTGTTATTTCCCCCATTCTTTGATCCAGTCACTGCCGCTGTGGCTGTCCCTACTTGTGTGTGTGCATTTTTTGTGTGTTCACACGCACGCCAGTCACCGTGATGGATGCGGACTTTGAGGTTCGCGACGTGCGGGCGGTGCTGTACGTGCGTCCAGTGAAAAACGGCCTCGACCTGCTCACGGTGAACGAAGGCACGACAGAGGTGACTGTGCGCTGCGAAACAGCGTCTCCGCCGGCGGCTGGCGCCACAGCAGCACCACGTGTCGCCTCCATTGTCACCGAAACGTTCGCCTTTGATGCCATCGAGTACGCACCGTTCAGCACCGCACTCTACACACGCGCGCTGGCCGACGCCGTACACCAGCAGTTCGTCGCGCCGCTCGTGCAGGCGAGCACCGGTTCCCCGTCTCCACCCGGTACGCAGTGCCTCACCGTCGTCCAGGGTGGACCGCCCGAGCACACCACCGAAACCTTCCGTCTGCTGGCACGGAACTTGCTCGACGACGCGGAATGCCTCATCGGCGACTACGCCTCGCACCGTTTCCGCATAGATTGCGCCGCCGTCTCGCACACCCCCGGAGGAACAGAGGACATTCTCCAGTCGTCCCAGGACCTCACCGCGCTGGCCAGCCCGTGGGAGGTCGCCGCGCGGCACGCACTGCCTGCTGAGAAGATATCTTTGGCCATTCAGGCACTACTGCAGCGCGTCGCACCGGCGACCCTGGCGCTGAAGGGCATGCGGCAGCTGCGCGTCACCCTCGTCGACACGCGCACCGGCCACGACGTTGCGTCGCACACCCTCTGTCTGTGCCCACCGATGGATGTGCTGTGCGGAAGCTTTCTCGAGGACGTCGACGCTCTGCGGGAGAGTCTCGCCGTCGACCGGTGTGGGCGGTGCGACGACTCACTGCTGCGCCGTTGCCTTGTGTCAGGTGTGTATCCAAACGAGCGCGGCGTGAGGGCGGTGGACCGCCTCGTCGTGGTCTCATGTGTGATGAACAGTACTGTCGACAGATCCGCAGGCATGGCGGGGCGTGCGATCTGGGAGACCTGCCAGTTCGGTGCCGCCAGCGAAGCGTTGTACACCGCATCCGCCGCACGGCCCCGTGAACACGCGCCGACGGGTAGCCGCGCGAGCCAGGTCCAAGGCAGTCATGGTCATCGGCCCACCGCACCAGCAGCAGCACAGACCCACCCAGCGAACGGGCATGTGCCCCGTGGTGCTTCCGGTGAGGATGCCGTGGCGTCAGCGGTGGAGCGAGTAGAGAACGAGTGGCGGGCGCGACTGGAGGCTCTCGAGCAACGGGCGAACGCGGCGGCGGAAGCCGCGCAGCAGCGCGTTGACGAGGCCCAGCAACGGGAGCGAGATGCGGCGAAGCTCTCGGCGACGTTGCAGGCGAGCATGGCACGCATGCGTGCGACCTACCACGAGGAGGAGTCTAGCACCTCGGCCCAGGTGGAGGCGGCGCGGCAACTCTTGGCGGACTACGAACAGAAGCTCGACGACGTTCAAGAACGCCTGCGTGACGCTCATCGGCGCGCGCTGACAGCCGAGCGTGAGGCGGAGAGGGTCGAGGCGCGACTCGAGGGTTTCCGAGCGCAGTCCGAGGCAGCCGCGCGGCGCCTCGAGGCACATGAGCGAGGCGCCACTACCGCGGCCGCCCTGCTGGTTCTGGAAGAGGAGCAGAGTGCGCGGCAGACGCTGCTGTCCATGGAGGCGTCGCAGCGGCAGAGCCTCCATCTTCAGCGTGAGCGTGGTCTCGCGGAGGCCTCTTACGAGGGCTACATGAGTGCCCTCCAGCACAGCAAAGCGAGTGCCACTGCAGATCTGGAGCGGCTTCAACGCAGTCGGGAGGACGCGGAGGCGCGACAGGACGTGACAGAGCGCTCGTTGGCGCGCCTCTCACAGCACGCCTTGCAGTGGGGTGAGGAGCTGGCACGTCGCCAAGACGAGTTCTCTCGGGCGGCGAGCATGGCGCTCTCCACGCACGACTGGCACGCGCGCGCGGCGCACGTACTCGCGGAGGTTGAGCACGCATCAGAGTTGCTCGACGCGATGCGTGAAGAAATGCGGCAGTCGCAACAGGCCCAGGCCGACGCCACCGCCAGTGCCGCCACGTCGCGGCAGCAGGCCGAGGAGGCCATCCGTCTCCTGAAGCGCGAGCAGGAAGCCGCGGCGCAGCACCTGGACGCGCTACACCAGTCTGTCACGGAGGGGAGTGAGAAGTACGCGCAACTTCTACGCAACGTCGAAAAGACGCAAGCCGAACTGGCAGAGATGGAAGGCACGCGCCAAAACCTAATTCGTGCGACACAGGATGCCCAGAAACAGTTCGCTGACACACGCTGGCTGCTCGGTGAGAAGCAGCGGGAGCTCGCTGACGCACAGCAACGTGCGGAGGTCGCGGCACAGGCGCTCGACGACACCCTTGCCCATGTGCGTGCCGAAATTGAGACCGCGACCCGCGCCGCGCAGGCTCAACAGCGCGAGGCAGATGCACAGGAGCGGCGGCGCGAGCAGCTCGAACGCGCTGTTGAGGACCTGCTCGAACGGCAGCGGCAGGCCGAGGCGGCGACGGCGGCCATGGCGTCCCCCGAGTACCAATCCGCGCAGAGACTCACCATTGAGGCTCTCCGGCGTGGGGAGGAAGCGAAGCGGCGTGAGTCGGCCGTGGCGCAGTCACTCCAGGCGCTCATCGACGTTATTGCCGAGGAGGAGAGCACCGCGCGCCGGCAGTGGCAGCAGGCGCAAGAGGCGGCACGGAGTGCGTTGCAGTCGCAAGCCCGGGCCGCGCAGGCCACGCAGCGGGCGGCTGTCGCGGAGTGTGCCCTGGAAGAGTCCCGTGGCCGCGCGCACGTTGAGGAGGCCGAGCGCGAGGAGTTTGTCAAGCAGCTTTTCGATTTCTGTGTGCCGCACCTGGCGCGCGAGGCGGGCGATGCGGTGTCCGCCAGCGACGCGGCACGAGCTCTCGCCACCGCTCGCGAGGAGAAGGCCGCACTAGAAGCCGAGACCGAGCTTCTCCTTAACACTGTGGATGGCTTGCAGACGGCCAAGGAGGCGATCGAGGAGAGCATCGCAGAGCTCGTCTCGCGCCTCAACGAAGCCACGGATGAGCTGGAGGAGGAGGAAAGCGCCGTACACGACGAGGCCGCACACGCGCAGCGGCTCATTCGTCTCGCGGAGACGGAGGCCTCCACACGCTTCGATGCCATCTTGGGCCGTTGCACCGAGCTCATCTCCCAGTCCCGCCGGCGGCAGAGCTCCGTTGTCTCGCTCGGCACGCGCTCCCTTAGTGCCCATCCCGGTTTGCCCCCTTTCTCTTTTCCGCCGACCGACGGACACGCCAGGGGCTCCTAGCTGTTTACTGTCGGCGTCAGTGAGAGGCGGCGGCGCGGCAAATCAAGGACAAGACGAATGGCTGCCGCACGTCGGACGAGCCCCGCTGTACCTGTACTATTACGTCACTGACACGTCTCTGGTTGTTGCTGTTGTTGTTTTTTCATCCTCCCATGTTCAGTCACATTCTGCTGCTCATCTCTTTGTCGGAAGAGGTGTGCGCACCCCTCGTAGTGGTTTTCCTGTACGGCTTGTACATTTCTCTTTTTCTCTATACTGGACTGCCCTGCCACCCCTTTCACCGGCCATCCACTCCAAAAAAAGAAAAGGCAAATGACAATCAACTGTCTGCCGTCTACCGGCGGCCATGAGCAAGAGTCAGAGAGAGAGCCCACAACGTTTTTCCGCTTCTCGGAACGGATGCTGCAATGCTATTCTGTGGCAGACAGCGCTGGTGTGCGTACACGCCTCCTTCGCAGTACCAGTTCTTCACATTAACGATCTCCCCGTTTGTCACCCTTTTTATTTCCCTCTCTCTGTTGTTTTCTGCGACCTCCAAACGCGGTCTGTTCGTTCTTGCTCTCACCTCGGGTCATAGCAAGCACGTTGATTCGCCACAGTGTGTGTGTGTACCCACCATGGAGAGAGTAGCGAGAACGCTGGAGCAGGCGCAGAAGGCCGTGCTGAGCGTGCAAGGCGATCTCACCACCCTGCGGGTGCAGTTAGAAGATGAAGCGGACGGCACGCACAATGGATCCCATGTGAATCCATTCTACGTGGAACTACAAGATACGGTGCAGGAGAAGCAGCAGACGGCGGCGGACCTCCTTCAGAAGAGTGCACACCAGTTGTTTGAGATGTACCGCCACGTGGAAGCACGCGCTGAGCGGCTCACACACCTTGATGAGAAGGAAAAGCAAGTCAGCTCAGCCAAAAAGAGCCTGCGCCGATACCTTGAAGGCCAGACACTTGCCCAGGAAGCCGTCACGGAGGAGCTCTCCTCCGCCGTGCGGGTGGAAGAGATGAAGGTGCAGCACCTGGAAGACACCGCCGCGGCGTTCGTGGCCTCGTCGGCGCAGAGGGCGCTGCAGCGGCGTGCGCTGTCCACATGGCTGAAGCGCGCGATGGTGCGTGTGTTTGCACGAGAACAGGTTGAAGCACGCCGCGGAGGCGTGGACGGCGTGGACATTATGGCGCAGCGCTACAGCCTGCAGCGTTTGGCCGAGGCACGTAAGCGAAAAGCTCTCCATCTGTGGGAGCGCCGAATGCACCGTCGGCAGCTCGCACAGAGCCAGAAGGAGGCCTTGGAAATGCGGTCATCGGCCGAGTTCTTCCAGTCCGAGCTCGCGCAGACGCAAAAGCTCATGAGCAACCAGCTTGACGAGGTGCGAGCACACGCGCAGCAGACCACAGACCACAAGGCGAGTGAGTGCGACCTGCTGAGTGACGAGGTTCGCCGCCTCAAGATCGCCCTTGAAGACGTAACGAACGAGTTCGGCGACCGCACGCGCACCTACGTGCGTCAGCAAGAAGAAGCCGAGCTGTTTTACAAGCGCAAAGAAGAGAAGATGGAGGCATCCATTCACGACCTGCAAGTGTCGTTGGCAACGCTGCAGTCTCAGCACGCGCAGCTGAAGGACGAATCCCAGATTCTCACATCAGCGGCGCTGAGTCACGCTGAGCAGTCGACGGAAGCGGTGACCGAGGCCCTGTTGCGCAAGAGCGATGTCTATGCCGGTGCGGTGTCCGACTACTGCCGACGGCTGAAGCAGTACAACCTGTCGCTACAGGCAGAGGTGAAGCAGCTGCGTGCGGACGTCACTCTGTTGGCCCCGCTGGCCGAAAAAGTGGTGCGCCTAGAGAACCAGCTGGCCGAGCAGACACGGTTGCTTGAACACGAACGCGCCAAGACAGCCACGCTGGAAAAGGCGCAGAGCCAGAGCCGAGCCACACTAGTTCTTCTCACCGACCGCGTTCACACGTCAGAGACGCGTCAGTTGCGTCAAGCGTACTGGCACCAGTGGCGGTGCTGCGCGGAGCGCAATCTCCGTGATGACACCGATGTCCAGGTGCGCGAACTCACGCGGCACATGAAAGAGCAGCAGTCCGCCTTTCTGCATCAGCGCCAGCTCGCCGAGGCCGAGTACCGGGAGGAGAAGGAAAGACTCTCTGTGGAGCTCGAGACACGTGCGAGGGAGCGTCAGGCAATGGAGCAGGACCTCGAACGGGAAAGAGCACGCCTCAGCGAGCTTGACCAGCAGCTCTACACGGCCAACGTCGAAAATGCCAACATGGCCGCCAAGCTCGCGCGCCACCGCCAGGAAGAACAGACACTCTCGGCACGACTGGCCGACGCACATATGAGTCTCCTTGACGCGCGCGAAGCACAGGAGCGCGCCTCGTTCATGCAGCAAGAAGCCGCTTTCCGAAGCACGCTGGCGCTGCGGGAGATGGCCGTCGTGCAGGTGTGGAGTCAGCACTCGGCGCAGGAGCTGGCGCAGGCCATGTCTGTCTGCGAGAGCTGGCAGCATCACTGCGCGACGCAGGAAGCGGCCTTCTCGGCGGCACAGATGACGGCCCGTGCGTCCGCGGCCAATGCACTCGAAGGCGCTGAGCTGAGGCGGCGCACGGTGGCAGCCTTTGGCGTGTGGCGGCACTGGGCAGAGCGTCGGCGCCTCGCACACGCCTCAGCGGCGCAGCTCCGCGAGACGCGAGAAGCAGCCAGCGCCACCGCGGATGCTCTGGCAGCACACCACGCGGATGCCATAAGCGCCCTCACGGCACAGCTCTACAGCGCCACGCAGCGCCACAAGCATGAGGTGGAGGCCCTGCGCAGCTCTCACGCACAGCACATCGAGCGACTCGAGCAGAGCCTGCGGCAAGAGCAGCACGAGGCCATGGAACTTCAGTCGCGGTTGGATGCCCAGTGCGCTGCCCTGAGGTGCGCTGAAGAGTCGGCTTGTGCGCGCGATGCAGAGCACGCTGCATGTCTCAAAGATGCCGAGAACGCTATGGGTGCGGCTATGCAGGAGGTGCGCGCTGACCACGAAGCCGTGCTTGAGCAGTCGCGACATGCCCATCGTCAGGACCTCCTCAAGGCGCGTCTCGAGGCGGAAGCGGAACGACGTGCGCTTGTGGAAAGCCACGCTGAGCAGACCAGCGCTCAGCAGTCTGCACACGCGGAGACCGTTCGGCAGCTCCAGTCTGCGCTGACGGGACAGCAGGATGAGGTGCGTTTGTCGCGGCGTCCGTGGCTGTCATCGGCACCCTGTCCGAGACGACGCGCGACCAGTACGCACGCGCCGAGGCCCAGCGATGCACGCTGACGCAGGCCGTGGCGGCTTTGACGAACGACGTCGAGGCACTGAAGCTGGCGCGGAGCGTCGCCGAGGCACGCGTTGAGCAGCTGACGAGCACTTTGCAAGCCACCAACGACGCCAACGCCACCCTGACAGACTCACTGCATGAGGCGCAAGCGGAGACCGACGCGCTGCGCGAAGCACTCGCCGCGGCGCAGAGTGCCCTCCACGAGGCAGAGGTCGCGTGGCACCAAAGGCACGGTGAGGCGGAAGTGCAGCTGCGTAAGTCCCTTGACTTTGAGTGTGCGGTGTGGCAGCTTGAAAAGGCGTACCTCTGTGCGCAGCACTGTGAGGCCGCTCAGCACCATGCCGCGCTGGTGGCGGCCTTGCGGTCAGCATGGCAAGACGCCATCGCCGAGAGAGGCGTGTCAGCGGGCGACGTGGCGTCGGAGGCGGATGTCGACCTCTCCTCACTTGAGAGTGAGGACAACGGCCCGGCTGTGGGGCTGGACGACGTCGCACCGGCGTTTCCACGAGAACTGCAGCAGTGGGTTGTGCAACTTGAACAGGCCGCCATCGCGATTCAAGGTGTCGTTGCTGCCGATGAGGTATCAGCCTCTGCCGGTGACGCTGGCGTCATTTCGCAATCCGTCGCACGCATCCTCGACTGTCTCCAGTCGCCTCCTGTGGCGACGAGCGACACCGCCAAGTCAGAGAATCCCCACTCACCGGACGCTGCGCACGAGCCAGCGTCGGGAGCCGCGGCGAGTGTTGCGGGTCCCCGTGACACAGCGCACGAGGTGACGCACGCGGTGGATGTGGTGCGCGCTGCCGCACTGGAAGCTCTGGCCGAGTCAGATCGCCAGCACGCCGCAGAGGTGCGTGAGCTGCAAGCCCTTCTCGAGGCCGCTCGCGAGGCGCAGTCCGCGCTCCGTGACAGCATGGAAGACCTGCTCTCCGAAAATCGGGCCCTCGCAGCGGACATGAAACAGAGCGCATCGGCTCCCGCCGAGGCCGAGCCCCAGGCGCCGGCGTCGATGAGAGCCTCCTCCTCGGCCTCCTCCACGTCAGCGGCATCCGATGTGTGGGGTGAGAGACTGGACCAGCTCGCGAGACGCTATCAGCACGTGCTCGATGCCTTCCACGACAGCATTCAGGAGCGCCGCGAAACCTTCTATAGCGTGAACGGCATGCTGCTAGAGGTGGACACCTTCTCCGAGGAGCTGCTGCACCGCTTTGAGGAGAACGTCAAGGCACTGCAGGCTTTGCAGACCCAGCTGCATCCTTGTGGCCGTGACGTGCCGATAGCGGTGGCGCACAGCGACGTAGCCAGCGACGACGCGCACACGAGCGTTGACTCACCGGGCCCTGCGGCTCCCCTCTCCCCCAGCGTCGTGTTGGATGCCGACACACTGGCGCTGCCGTCCTCCTCCGCCCAGGCAGAACCCTCGCAAGAGAGTCACGCGCCGTCTCGGCGAACGGACGAGGCGGCGGTCGTCACGGCGACCACATCGCTTCCCAGTCAACAGCAGTCGCAGTGGCAGCGCAGCGCGTCGCGAGCAAGCACGGACCGCGATCAGCTCCTTGATCGCGTGCACCTGCTTGAGAAGCTTCTCGTGCAAGCCAAGGTTCAGGTCGCGCAGGCGCGGGAGATGGCAGACAGCGCCGCAGCCGCAGCAGCGGTGGCAGAGGTGGCACAGGAAGACGCGGCTCACCAAACGTGGACGGAGAGAGCGACGCGGGACATTGAAGCGCTTCAGCTCCCTCTCACAGAAGCCCAGCTGATACCCCTGTACGTGGCGAACGCAGAGGCCATGGTGATCTGCATGGATACGTGGCGCCAGCGTGAGTACGAGCACGTCGTGGCATCCCGCCTGGACGAAGAGGCCTTGGACGCCAGACTTCACGAAGCCGCCTCTCGCCACAGTCGGGACAGGCAGGAGTGGGAGACCAAGGTACGCCAGCTGACGCAGACTATTCAAGGCCTGCAGCAGCGGCACGCCGAAGAGAGCCAGCGCCACCAAGACGCGCTCACCGCTGCCGAAGACGTCGCCAAGACGCGCGCCGAACAGGCCGAGGCGCGCTTGCAGACTGTCAGGAAAAGCTACGAGCAAGAGTTGTCTCAGCTGGAGGCGGAGGTGGCGCGTGTGCAGTCTGACCTGGACCGCGCACGCGCCACCCACCGCGACGCGCTGGACAGTCAGAAGGTCACGCTGGACATGCAACACGCGCAAATGAAACAGTCGTACGAACTCCAAATACGCCAGCTCGAGCGAGAACGTGATCACGAGATGCAGCGACGACAGCACGCGGAGAGTGACCAGCAGACACGCGAGGCCGCACACAAGCGCGCTCTTGAACAACTGCAGGCAAATCACAAAAGGGCTCTCGATGCGCTGGAGGCGCGCTACAGCCGCTACTACGTGGAGCAGGCTCAGGAGCACGCCGTTTCTGAGCACTCTCGTCAACGTTCCAGGAGTGGCAGTGCAGTCCGCACGCCACACGATGCCGATATGAACGTGTTCTTGACGCACTTCGCCACACACCGGCAGGCGCGGGATGAGCTCATTTGTGAGTCCCTGTTGTGCAAGACGGAGGTGCTCGTGGGCGCCGCGACCGAGTGCGGTGTCTCACTGGGGCGGTGCGCGGCACGGAGTGAGGTGGAGGTGGAACGGGAGGCGTGGGAGACGGAGGCGATGCAGCTGCGGGAGCGTCTCGCCTACCTGGAAGCCGGCACGACCGACTCACCCAAGCGCGTGCAGTTCGCGGTGGAAGGCAGGTGTCACTCCCCACGGTGCGCCTCCCTGCCGCCTCCACACTCGGTGAGTGCAGTTGGCTGGTCGTCGTCGCCGGCTGCGCTGACGACATCACCGTCTTCGCCGGCCTCACACCGTGGTCACAGCGAGGTGGGACACGCAGCAGCTAGTAGTCGTCGGGGTGGTAGCAGACAGACGGAGAGAGACTCTTCAGCCCCACCCCACCACGCCACGGTCTTACGCACACCCGCGCAGGATGACCTCCGCTCGCCACCGGTGCACGACCCACAGGCAACCACACCGATACGTGTCCGTGGTCAGTCCGTTGATTCACTAGACCTTTCGCAGTCGATGCTGCGCTACTCGAAAATGCTCAGCGAGCAGACCGACCGAAACGAGGAGCGGCTTCAGCACGCGTCGCTGCTGGAGGCCGAAGTGAACGACCTCATCGACCGTGGCGCACAGCTCGCGAAGATGGCCGAGCGTACGGGCCTCACACCACGCAGGAACCGTTCAAAGTAGGTGGCTGGCAGGTGGTGCCGCCGTTGAGTGCGTGTTCTCTGTGCACGCACGCGTTGCCAGCCCATGAAAGGAGACTCACGTTGGTTTCACTGTACACTATTTTTCTGTTTGCTTTTTTTTTTGATTCACTAGACCTAGAAGCCCAGCTTTTTGTTGTTCTTCTTTTCTTTCTGTGTTTGCATTTGCATTCGTCGACATATGATCGAGATTTTTTTTCTTAGAGTGGCACTTCACTGTGCTCAACGCTAGACAAACCGCTCGCCTTCGTAAAGAGCAAGGCTAGTCGTTTCACTCCCCCTCCTTGCTGCACTACGGTGGCGGTCACACCAGAAAGACGGGCCGTATGCGCGGGGCGGGACGGGCTCGTGGGCAGTCCACACCACTAACGGTCTCTGACTTACCGTCATTCACGTGCTCTGCGCATCCGAGCATGCACGACATCACCACTCACTCATCTTCGTCCTGCCTTACACGGCCTCGTTTCTGCGGCGCCTTGAAGAACCAGACTATACGGCTGCGCTACGCACACGTGTGGACGAGTGTGTGTGTGTGTGTGTCTGTGTTTGAGTGTGCGTGTTCTCTCAGCACACAGTCCTCTTGATTTGTTTTCCTCTCGTTTGTTCCCTTTGCTCATCACTGTGAGTCTGTGAACTTTGTGGAATCATACTTTATTTTTTTTTCTTCACTTGCTTTTGCTCATCTGCTGTCTTCCTTCGACTCGTTGAATAGCGCCAGCGTGTCTGTCGGCTTCTGTTCACCTCACCTACTACTGTGAGGCAGATGAGTGAGGTCGTGAGCACTGAGCCCGCTGTGGTGGCACCACACAATGACGGCGACGCTCCTGAGGAGCCGCTCACCAAGGCGCGCCTCTTCACCTCGACCTCGGATGACGGCTCGTGGACGGAGATGGGGATCGGAGTCGTCTCCATTGTCGTCGAGGCGGTTGGCGGCGGCACCGTGACCATTGCCGGTGAGACGGACACCGTGACGGCGGAGGAGGAGGCGAGTGGGTACAGCTCAAGCGCGCACAGCGGCGGCGGTGGGAAGCGCGGCATGGCAGAGTCTGCGCGCGGGTCAGCCCGGCGAATGGGCAAGCTTGTCATGGTGGCCTTGGACGACGCGGAGGACGTGCTCGTGAGCACACCGCTGAGTCTCGAAGACATTTACCTCGTGCAAAACGACACGATCCTTGTCTGGAGCGACCCGCAGCTGGGGCGTGACATGGCCTGCAGCTTCAACACTAAGGAGGGGTGTGATGTGGTCCTTCACGACATCTACGAGTACCAGCGGACAGAGCGGTTGGGCATGGTCAGCAGCTTGCAGGATGAGCGGCTGCGGCAGTCTAACGAGAGATGGGCGATTCGCCGCGAGAACCTTCCCTTCATCCTGGAGGCCGTGACGACCAACACGCATCGATTCGGCATCTTTGTGCGCGACCACGACAACTACTTTAGTGAGCTGGTGGACCTGTTTACGTCGGCGCAGAAGGAGGCCGACACGCCCACGATGGAAGCCGTCAGCCAAGTCACCCTCTCGCTCCTCAAGAGTCCGTACAGCACGGAGGGGAAGATCATCGGCCAATTTGTGGAGAGCCGGGTCATTGAGAAGTGCATCGACATTGTGCAGTTCGGCATCGGCCGTCGCGACGCGGCAACAGGGTTTGTCAGCTTTGAGCAGCGGCGTGCGACGTTTCGCAACCCGTGCAAGCTGCCGCCCTCTTTCCTCCCCCGCATTCACGTCCTGTACGCGTGCAGCTACTTGAAGGACTTGCTTCCGCTGAGCCTCGAGGACGGCGACGCCTCGTCCAACTCGCTGCTGACGATGTTCCTCACGCAGTTCAAGCTGCGCCTGATGGAGGACATCTGCGACTCGCCGACCATTCTGCCAAATGCTTTCCGCGACGCCGCCGAGAACGGCCCTGCCGCGTTCGAGCTCGCTGCATTCGTCAATGACATGGCCAAAACAGTGAAGAACGCGTTGGTTGTCATATCCACCAAGGAGCACATCTTCGATCTCATCGCACAGGCCGGTGTGATTGGCTTCCTGCACAGGACGATCCAGCTCGCACTGGAAGCATATACACTGCCGCCGGCAGCCGACAGAAGCGGTGCTGGCGCGCCGTCCCACGCCGTGTCGCCAGGTCGGGCGGTGCAGCTCGTGTGCGACATCCTGACGCACATGCTATCCATGCTTCCGTCGCTGCGTGATATCTTGGCGGCCGCGGCGACGAACGACCCGGCAAAGTGTCTGCTGCTGCAGCTGATGCGCGCCATGACCGTAGTGGAGACCAGCGCGGAACTGCAAGCGGTGGGTGACGTGCTCGTGGCGTGTGTGGTGGACGCCATCCCAGGCCTCGCATCCTCGTACGGGGCGGGTCTGGACAGCTATGCGCAGCGGCGACGCGACATTCTCCACTTCTGGATCAACGGCAACAGCATCGACAAGCCTCCCTTGTTTCTGTTGGCGTCCTCCATCGCGGCGCGCTTGCCAACGCCACAGACAGCCGCACCAAGGCCCGACGGCTCAGCCAGCAGCGAGGCGGCCGTGATGCAGGCACCGTTATCAGTCTCGGCGGAGCTGCGTGTTGTGTATGGGCTGCGAGTGTTCGCGCGGCTGGTCGAGGAAGCCGCAGGGATGGATCTGCTCAACGGTCTGGCGGGCCTCATCGGTCTCTCTGGTCTGCTCGCAGGGCTCCGTGAGGCGCTCGTGCAGAAGCGCCAGCGTCGGTGGGCGAACGTGCAGTCGTCAGTTGTCGCTTTCATCGCGAGCCTCATCAAGACGGACGACGACGCCCTGATGCAGGCTCTGTGTGGCGAGGACAGACTGCTGGAGGCGTGTATGGAACTCTTCTTGGCGCAGTGCCGCAGAGACAATATTCTTTCCTCCTCCGCGGCGCACGTCTTCGTCGCACTGTGCGAGCGCGTNTCACAGAGACACCCGAGGAAGCACAGCAGGCCGACGCGGAGAGCTCCAGCGTCGCCAGCACAATCGAACGCTCGGCATTCAGCGGGCTCGCCGAGTACGACGCGCTGGCCATCGAGTTTGGTGTGGAACCTGGGCACCTGGGCCAGTCACCGCCGATGGAAGCGACTGACATGGAGGAGCAGCTCTCCGTCTTGTCGAGAGAGCTTAGCGAAGATCCGTTGCACCTCGACGACGACGAAGAGGACGAGGACGAAGAGAACGACGAGGGAGGGGACAGTGAAGAACACGAAGGCCCCCGCGCGCCCGCGTCGGCAGAGGTTGTGCCACCCACCGAGGAGGCCACGCCGCCTGAGCAAGGCAACCTTCGCAATGAAACGCTATCCCCGGCGCCCGCCCCTGCCGGAGAGGAGCAGGCCGAGCCGGCCGCACACGAAGATGCCCAACGGGAGATGAAGCGTCCTCGCGACGAGGCCAGTGGCGAGGCCGAGGCGAACGCAGATGTCGGTGCGGCTCCGCGTTCCAAGCCCAGGACTGAGTCCGATTCAGTCAGCGCCGCTGGCAGCCCTGAGGCGCCAGCTTCATAGAAAGAGGAGGGCAGGTCGGTAGGCCCTCTCTGTTCACGGATGCGAGTGTGTCCGCAGGCTGAAAAGGCGGTGGACACCTGGTCGCGCAGAATAATAAAGAAAAGAAGAATGCAGGGAATACGTGCCAAACAAAAGAAAAAAATGGGTGGATGATTCAATGTCGTTCGGGTATGCCCGCCGCGACCTCCTCTGCTTCCGCGCGCAGGTCAAACGGTGAGGCGCACAGAACCGCGTGCGTTGGCCGAGAACAAGCGGGCCTTTGCACGACACACGCACCCGACACCTCTGAGGAAGGTGTGTCGGGGCACGAAGACGTGTGGTTGCCCTTCAACAAAATGAGACACAACATCTCCCCTCTCTCTCTATTTCTTTCAGTTCTGCCACTTTAAAAAGCAGCTCATTCTTGGTTTTCCTGGACTTACCACCCGTGACAGCCACACCGAACCACGAAGCGGACTGCCTAGCTGCCTTTTCATTCCCTTCCCTCCCTAGCACAAGTCAATCTGTGTCTGACATATTGGCAAGTATCGTCGTCCACCGCGCTCATCGCACTCGCTTTGTTTGTTTTCCCAGCGCGTGCGTACCGTTTCATTGGTTTCCTTGTTAACGTGTGACCTTCTCTCTTTTCCTTTGTGGTTTATTTCTTACGTGCCGTTTTTTTTCTTTTACTGTCTGTGCGCCGATTTGTTTCTCTCCCTGTTCTCTTGACGCGTGGCTTTCTTTTCTTTCTTCCTTTTGTGTTGTTGTTTGTCGTTTGAGTGACAGCCGCCATGTCTGCCGTGGCAACGAGTGACAAGGCTCAGCGCTTTCAGTTCTCTAGCCTACAAAATCTGTGTGAGACTCTCGGTGCTACCAATGTCATCAAGCGTCTCCTGATCGCGAACAACGGTCTCGCCGCGGTGAAGGGCATCGACTCGATTCGCTCATGGCTGTACGACCACATTGGCGATGCCGAGGCCGTGCAGTTCATCGTCCTGGCTACGCCCGAGGACCTGAAGGCGAACGCGGAGTTCATCTCCATGGCCGATCAGCACGTGCTCGTCCCCGGTGGACCCAACAGCAACAACTACGCCAACGTGGACCTCATCATGCACACCGCGCTGCACAACACGTGCGATGCCATCTACCCCGGCTGGGGCCACGCCTCAGAGAACCCCGCCCTTCCACGCGAGTGCGACAAGTCGAAGCGCGTCGTCTTCCTCGGCCCGTCGGAGGATGCCATGTTTGCCCTCGGCGACAAGATCGCCTCAACGATTGTCGCCCAGTCCAACGGCGTGCCGACCGTGCCGTGGAGCGGGGACAGCATTCGCCTGGAGCCCGGTCTCTTCCATGTCGACCCCAACATCTACGAGCAGGCCTACGTGACGACCGTGGAGGAGTGCGTGGAGGAGTGCCGGCGGATCGGCTTCCCCGTCATGATCAAGGCGTCCGAGGGTGGCGGTGGCAAAGGTATCCGTCGTTGCACGAAGCTGGAGGAGGTGAAGGACATGTTCTTCGCCGTCACCGAGGAAGTGAAGGGCTGCCACGTGTTCGTCATGCGCATGCTCGAGAATGTGCGGCACCTGGAGGTGCAGCTTCTGGCCGACACGTACGGCAACTGCATTGCTGTGCGCACCCGTGACTGCAGCGTCCAGCGTCGCCATCAGAAGATCATCGAGGAGGGACCCGCCTTTGGGGTCGCACAGGCCGTCATTGACGCGATGGAGGCGGCGGCGATCCGCCTCGCCAAGGCCGTCAAGTACTGCGGCCTCGGCACAGTCGAGTACATGTACGACAAGGACACCCACGACTTCTTCTTCCTCGAGCTGAACCCGCGCATTCAGGTCGAGCACCCCGTCTCCGAGCTTATCTCCGGAGTCAACCTACCCGCCGCGCTGTTCTGCGTGGGGCTGGGCATGCATCTCGACCGCATCCCTGAGGTGCGCGCCTTCTACAATGAGAGCCCCTACGGCACGACGCCCATCGACTTCGAGACGCGCAGGAGCATTGCCCCGAAGTGCCATACCATCGCCGTCCGCGTCACCGCCGAGGACACCGACGAAGGCTTCCGTCCGACGTCGGGCAAGGTCGACGAGATCAGCTTCAAGAACAGCAAGGAGTGCTGGGGCTACTTCTCCATCGGCTCTGGCGGTGCCATCCACCAGTTCGCCGACTCCCAATTCGGCCACATCTTTTCCTCCGGCGAGACGCGCGAGGAGGCCCGCCGCGGCATGGTGCTCGCGCTCCGCAACCTCGTCATTCGTGGCGAGATCCGCACGTCGTCGGCGTACGTGCTGGAGCTCCTCGAGACACCCGCGTTCTGCGAGTGCAACGTGAGCACCGCCTGGCTCGACGAGCGCATCGCCAAGCGCGCCGACGAGGCCCCGAAGCAACAAAGCATCCACGCCGCACTGGTCGCCGTCAGCGTGTACCGCAACCTGCGCGTGCTGCAGGAGGAGCGCGAGAAGTACACGTCCTTCCTCGCGGCTGGCCACGTGCCGTCCGTCGACTTTCTGTGCAACGAGCACACCGAATCGTATGTGTGCCGCTCCGAGAAGTACCAGGTGAGCAGCGGCCGTGTGGGCCCCGCAGAGGTAGCCCTGAGCCTCAACGGCAGCGTGCTGACGGTTCCCTACCGCATCCTCAAGTCTGGCGCGTTGCACCTCACCGTGGCGCCAAAGCCCGTCATCGCCTACGTGGCTGAGGAGCCCAATAACCTGCGCGTCACGATCAGCGGCAGGGCGACCAACTTTACCGGCGATATTGATCCGACCAAGATCCTTGCCAGCGTGCCAGGACGTCTTGTGCGGTACGTGATTGAGAATGACGGCCACGTTAATGAAGGCGGCACGTTCGCCGAGGTGGAAGTCATGAAAATGATCTTACCGATCCGTGCCAGCACAACCGGTGTGCTGCATCACCGCGCTGTCGCCGGCAGCACCATCACCATGGGCTCCCTCCTGGCGGAGATCACACCTGATGATCCATCCAAGGTACGCCGTTCCCGCGAGAACCTCGACCCGTGGCCGCCAGAATTCCTCATTGACCGCAAGTTCGAACGGCCCGACGCCGTGACGCGCGTGCGCCGTGCGGGGGAGAGCCTCTGGAACATGCTCAGTGGCTTCCACTTCAGCGGCATCTCCCTCGACGAGCGGCTGTCGAACGCCTTTGACGAGCTCTCCTCGCTCTTCCTGTCCTCCGTGACGCTGCGCTCCGTGCACCTGTCCTTCCTGGAAGAGGAGGTCCCCAGCGCGGGTGACGAGGAACTCGTGCAGACACCGACAGAGAAGCTCAAAACCATCTTCACCGCGTTGCTGGACCGCTACCTTGAGATTGAGAGGCCCTTCGACTGTCGCAGTCGTCAGGAGACAATCGAGAACCTGCGCGAGACGAAGGAGTCCGCCGACGAGGTCTACGAGTTCGACTTTGCGCACAGCCAAGAGTGCCACGACACGGTGGTGAAGCGGCTGCTTGATTTCCTGGAGGGCAACCACCAGCTGCTCAAGGCGATGCAAGACGCGCTGTCCAAGGTGGTGGAGCTCAAGTCGTACTCGTACGGCTCACTGCTGCTCCAGGCACGCTACCTGCTGCGCCAGAGTGCGCTTCCCTCTTTCCACGAACGCAAGGCTGAGCTGGTGCAGCACATGGAGACCGGCGCCCTGCGCGAAGTGGTGGCGAGTAGCTACGGCTACGACCTCCTCTGCGCGATCATGTTCGATCGCCAAATGTCGCACCTTGTCCAGGTATGCCTCGAGCTCTTCATTCGTCGTGAGTACTTTGGCAGCGATCACGTCACCGCCCTTGATGTGTCCAAGTACGGGGCGATCTGGTGTGCCAACTACACCTACGAGAGGCGCGTCACGGACGGCGTCATCCTCGACGACGCGGCACTCGCCCCTGAAGGCGGTGACAGCGCAGTGCGCACACGCCAGGGTGTGTGCTTGGTGTTTCCAGACGAGCAAACGCTGCGTGCCCAGTTCGACAGCGCGTTGCACCACGCCATGGACCCCGGCATGCAGGACGCGGCGACGGCCAATATCTTCCTCGCCGTCAGCCGCTCCTGCACGCAGTCCACTGCCTCTGCCATCTGCGGTGCCGTGCTCGAAGAGAACCTCGCCACACTCAAAGGCTACCAGCACCTGCAGACGGTCTACTTCATGGTGCACGGCATGCCCGAGGGTCCGCACGGCTTTACGTTCCGTCGCGACCTCGACTTCAAGGAGTTCCCTATTCTGCGCAACGTGATGCCACAGTCCGTACAGCGTCTGGAGATGCACCGCCTCGCCAACTACGACGTCAGCATGTACCCCACGCCCTTCAAGGACGTGCACGTGTTCAAGGCAAACCCAAAGAAGGCAGGTGCGTCGCAGCTGGAGAGCCGCATGTTCGCGCGCGTGGCGGTGACCCCGTACGACATGAACATGGCACCGTGGACGGAAGGGACGGAGATTGATGCGGGTCACATGCTGACAAAGTGCCTCTCGGCCCTGCAAGTTGCACGCGATGACGTGACGGTGCGCTACCCGCCCAGCAACCACATCTTCATCAAGATGATCGAGTTGACCTTCAACGTGCGGTCCCTGCAGCGGCTGCTGGCCGCCGCCGCGAGCTCGTATCAACAACGACTCGCCGCGCTCGGTGTGCGCGAGGTGGAGCTGTCCTTCTCGGTTCGCATGCCGAGCGGACTGATCCCGATGCGCGTCATCGTCGGCAGCCCGACAGGCTACGGACTCACCCTCCACGTCTTTTACGAAACAATCGAGAAGGACGGCACCATCTACCTGCACCGCGCCGAGACCTCCAACGACCTCGCGCACTCAACGACCGGTATGTCATCCGAATTTCTGGTGGACATGGCAGGCGGTGACCGCCGTGCCTCCTGCGATTCCGTCTCCAGCCCTTTGATCAAGCAGAATCTGTCGAAGCTGGAGGACCTGCGAGCCCAGCTGCCCGCGCATCGTGACGAGAGTAACCACAGCGACTCGGCTGACGCGACGCCGTCCGCACCGCAGGTTCTTGGCCCGTACCCCGTGCTCTCCGCCACCGACGTCAAGCGCCTTCAGGCACAGGCGGCGAAGACAACGTACGCGCCGGACTGGCTTCAGCTCTTCAGTATCATCGTGCGCAAGGACTGGACAGCCATGCGCCACGCCCGCTCGCTGCCTCGCACCTGTGTGCCACGCTCGTCGTTCCGCTCCACACAGCTGTTCCTCGATCCAGAGACAGGCGCGCTGGCGGCGGAGGCAGACCTCACTGGAAAGGCAGTGCCGTGCGGCATGATGGTGTGGATGGTCGAGTACGCCCCGCCGAGCTACTTCGATCTCGAGACGATGACCGCCCACACGCGCCGCTTCGTCATTGTCGCCAACGACATCACCTTCCAGTCCGGCTCCTTCGCCGTGCCGGAGGACGACGTCTTCAAGGCCGCCAGTGAACTGGCACGCCGCGAGCGGCTTCCGTTCGTGTACATTAGCGCGAACAGTGGCGCACGCATCGGTCTCGTGGCAGAGGCCAAGAAGCGCTTCCTTGTGAGCTTCACCGACGCGGGCGAGATCGACTACCTCTACCTCAAAGAGCAGGATTTCCAGGAGCTGACTGAGAAGGGTGTGGCGATGGAGGTCGAGCCCATCACTGTCGAGGGCGGCGAGACGCGCTACGTCGTGCGCGGTGTGGTCGGCGGACCCACGGAGTACATTGGCGTGGAGAACCTGAGCGGCTCCGGTCTCGTCGCGGGCGAAATGTCGAAGAACTACAGCGAGATCCCCACCATCAGCATCGTCACGGGCCGGTCGGTGGGCATTGGCGCCTACCTCAACCGCCTTGGCCGTCGTGTCATCCAGACGAACGACTCGCCTCTTATTCTCACCGGCGCGAACGCCCTGAACCGTCTGCTCGGCAAGGACGTCTACATGGACAACAGCCAGCTGGGCGGCAAGCAGGTGATGGTACCGAACGGTGTCACACACTGGAACACGAAGCACGACTACGCGAGTGGCCGCGCGCTGCTCGCGTGGCTCGACTTTGTGCCCGAGCAGCTGCACGGCAACCGCTGCGTCCCGCGGCGCCTGACGACCTTGCAGGAGGACCCTATCGACCGTGATGTCACCTTCACCCCTGAGCCGAGCACCCCGTACGATCCCCGCATGCTCGTCACGGGTACCCTTGACAAGACGGGTTTGTTCGACCGCGGTAGCTGGAATGAGTCGCTCAGCGGGTGGGCCAAGTCCGTCGTCACCGGCCGTGCCACGCTCGGCGGCATCCCGTGTGGCATCATCCTCGTGGAGACCCGCCTCACCAAGAAGCTCAACCCCGCCGATCCCGCCGACCCGACCTCCGCCTCCTCGTTCGTGGCGCAGGCCGGCCAAGTGTGGTTCCCGGACTCGGCGCGCAAGACTGCTGACGCACTCGACGACTTCCAGCACGAGCGTCTGCCGTGCTTCATCATGGCGAACTGGCGCGGCTTCTCCGGCGGCATGCGCGACATGTTTGACGAGGTACTCAAGTTTGGTGCCTCCATCGTCGACAACCTGCGCGTGTACGTGTCTCCAGTGTTCATCTACATTCCCCCGTTCGGTGAGCTGCGCGGCGGGGCGTGGGTGGTGGTCGACCCGGTCATCAACCACAATGGCGTGGTGGAGATGTACTGCGACCCCACCTCGCGCGGCGGCATCCTGGAGGCCTCTGGTGTGGCCGAGATCAAGTTCCGCGACAATGATGTGCGCGACCTGATCCGCCGCAGCCACCCCGAGCTGGCTGGAGTGGATCCCAAGATTGCCCGAGAGGAGGAGTCGCGTCTGCTGCCCAAGTACCGCGACGTGGCTGTTCGCTTCGCTGACTTGCACGACAACTACGTGCGCATGACGGCAACCGGCGTGGTGCGTGATGTCATCCCGTGGAAGGACAGCAGGCGACTCTTCCACGCGAAGCTCCTGCGCAAGCTGCGAGAGCTTGACGTTGCCAACGATCTCGTGGAGGCGAACGTGGAGCCCAACCTGGCCTCTGCCGTGCGCCGCATCGAGAGGTGCTACGCGGAGTCCAGCGCGTCTCAGGGAGGTCGCCTGTTGTGGGGACGGGCCGATGACGCCCAGCTGGCCTGGCTGAACGCCTCGGTGCAGGACGGCACGTGGCAGAAGCTCATCGAGGCGAACGGCGCCGAAAAGTCCACCGCGACAGCAGGCCAGCAGATGCGGAAGCTGCTGTCAGAGTGCCGACTCCGCGGTGCCGACGCTTTCAACGAGTGCATTGCTGAGTTGCTGCAAGACGCTGACGTCGCCGCCGCCCTGCGCGCTCAGGCCGGTGCGTTGGGTGATGTCCCCACAGGCAGTGCCGTCTTCGCCGACGAAGAGTAACGAGCATTTTTTTTTTTGTGTTCACCCTGCTTTTTGAATGATACGAACAGCTGTCCCGAGGCGGCATGATTGTTGCCTTGAGGGGGAAGGCGAGGTACGACTGCAACTGCCTCTGCCACCGTCGCTGTTGGTGCCACTGGTGCTTTTGCTGGTGGTTGTATTGTTCGTGCATCAGGCGCACGCCTGAAGATGATGGTTGTTTTATTTCTAGTGTTTGCGAGATGCTTTTTTTTGTTTCTTTTGTTTTTCAAGACCCGGGCATTTAGAACCTGCAGAAACGTGTTCCCCTTGAGTATTTACTCACGCGCAGCAGCCTCTCGCTCTTCGATCATCGTTTTGTTTGACTCGGCTTTGTGTGTGCGGCTACTTTGTCTTTCCTTGTAATTTTTTTAATCTTTTAATATTGCCGCAGGTGTGGCCTAAGCGATCGATTCACATTCATCACCGGGCACTACAGGCCACGACGAAGGAGTCTCACGCTCTGCAGTGCGGTCCCCTGTGCCTGCAAGAGTAATCGCGCAACGATGGCTTCTTTCTGTCGGATACCGGTCCGGTACGCTCATCAACACTGTTGTCCTCGCGACCTCGCACACACAGCACCTTTCATCCCTCCTCTCATCGTCAACAAACCCATTGCACGTGTGCACATGGCATCCTCTCTCTCTCTCTCTCTGTAACGCACACGCCCACGCACTCGCTCAAAATTCTCAGCTGCCACAGTTAATTCTCAAGGTATCACAAAGCACAGTCACCAGAGGAGGAGCTTGTTTTTTTTATATCTGCCAGAGCTCGTTGAACCTCGTTGAGAACAGTTGCCACCCTGCCACCACGCTCGTGACTCGTCACCGTCAGCCAAAGTTCATTACAGCGCCGAACCTCTTTCCTTCCATACACAACCCGGCGTCTGTGCCTCTTGGCTCTTTTTTGTTCTTTAACTTTATTTCGTCCTTGACGCCCCTTTGATAATTTGCTTGTTCTTTCCCAGTTTTGTTTTTCGTCTCGCTTTCGTCCCTCAACCGTACACATTCTTGTTGGACAGCCACTTCTCTTTTTCTTCTTCCTCACTTTTTCGGTTTGATGCCCAGTGCCATGGCTGACAAGTCCCCGAAGCCGGTTGCCAAGGAAGGCACAGGACTCCCCAAGCCGCCGACGGAACGCGATGCCAGCCGCGCCGACCCGCTTGAGCGCATCCTAGGCACCAGCCCCGACTGTCAGTACGTCAAGAAGAAGCTGCTGGGCCAAGGCAGCTTCGGCCAGGCGTGGCGTGTGGAGGAGACGGCGACGGGTCGCACGCTCGCAGCCAAGGTGATGGATCTCAACAGCATGACCGCCAAGGACCGTGGCTTCGTGACGAACGAAGTCAAGTGCCTGTCTCGCTGCTACCATCCCAGCATCATCCGCTGTGATAACGCCATTGAGAAGGACGGCATGCTTCTGATCATCATGGAATACGCCAACGGCGGCGACCTGCACCGCCAGATCAAGGCGCGCCAGGCCAACAAGCGCTACTTCAAGGAGCACGAGGTGATTTTCATCTTTCTTCAGCTCTGTCTCGCACTTGAGCACGTGCACTCCAACAAGATGATGCACCGTGATCTCAAGACTGCCAACGTGCTCCTCACCCAGACTGGTCTGGTGAAGCTCGGCGACTTCGGCTTCTCCCGTCAGTACGAGGACTCCCCGTCCAACGCCGTGGGCTCCACCTTCTGCGGCACGCCTTACTACCTCAGCCCGGAGCTGTGGCGCCGTGAGCCGTACAGCAAGAAGAGTGAGATGTGGGCGCTGGGCGTCATCCTGTACGAAGTGATGGCCCTGCGCCGCCCGTTTGGTGGCCACAACATGGACGAGCTCATCAAGAACATCTGCGACGCACGCTACGATCCTCTGCCCAATTATTACTCGAAGGAGCTCTGCGGCATCTGCGAGCAGCTGCTGACAATTAATCCTGAGCAGCGCCCGTCCATCCTCCAGCTGTTTCGCAACGAGTTCATGCGCAAGCACCTCGAAACCCTCAAGCGCAGTGTGGCCAAGCACGCAAGCATCCCCGAGGAGGACCGCACGCGTATTGCCGAGTGCATCGACGTCGCCCTCGCAAACAGCACCAAGGACGAAGTGGAAAACGAGGTGAAGCCGATGAAGGGCGTGGTGGACCGTCACACGGCCGTCTACGGATGGCAAGAGTGTGAGCTCTCCATCGACTCCAAGCTCGTCACGATGCAGCACCTGCGCACCCAAGATGTTGACAGCTTCGACGTGAAGACACTCACTTCAGTGTGCCCCATCGATGAGCACATTTCCGGTGACAAGTTCATCTTCGCCGTGAAGAACCAGACTGGCAAGGCCTTCTGGTTCCGCACGAAGGATGCGGCCACCTTCGATGCGTGGATCGATGCGTTTTCTGCCGTGTGCCCGTAACGCAACTCGCATCGCCGGCTGCGAGGTCACCATATATTGCAGCAGCTGCCTACAAGGGCGGAAGGTAGAGACGCACAGGTGGTGAAAAAGAAGGAGCGAGAGAGAGGAACAGCAAAAAAACTCACGGGCGAGTGGCAATGATGTAATAAAGGGATATCGTTTGTTTTCAGGTGTTTGATGTGCCATCATAACTCGTTTGATGTTTTCATCCGTACTTCACGACGGCAGCAGTTTCATTCTCTCTCTCTTCTCACGCCCCCTCCCTCCTTTTTTTCTTGTTTGTATGTGGCGGTCGCGTCTTCTCCCGCACTGTGGCGCGTGCCCCGACACACACGTAGAAATGCGTGGATGGCTACGTGGCGTGTAATCGTCGTGTCATGGCTCCCTTCCCTTTGTCTCTTTTTCGTACCGATGCGTGTGTCCTCGTGCCTCTGTGTGCATGTGCGTGTGTGTGTGAAAGAGAGAGCAGTTCGCACTTTCACTGAGAGGCATGGACCCGGTGGCTGCTCGGCTGAGGGGTCGCGCACGGGAATCACCGCAAAGGGTGGTCTTTCGTGGAGCAGACGTGCCACGTACCAGCTCCACAGCACGCGTGCCGCACAGACAGAACAGGAAAAGAGGTCAGCGTGTGTCCCTGCGTGCAGTGGAGAGGATAAGAGAGGTCGTTCTGGCAATCTCTTTCGCGCAACGACAACGACACAATTTGCTTGATTCTCTGCGCTTCTCTTCTGTTCGCACTGATGGCGCCGAGGTTGGCTGCACGACCCGTTTCTGCACGTACTTCTTTTTTTTCTTTTTCGTTTGTTTTCTCTTTCTTGTCATTCGAGTTCGCGCGCGGCTATCTCGTTTGATTCACAAGTCGTATTCATTTTTTTCTCTCCTATGCGTGTCTCCCTCCCATTTTTTATACCATTGAGACAGGTGCTACAAACCTCACAAGAGTAGAAGAAAAGGGGGAGAAAGACAACACGTGTGCTGTGGAAATCCGCACAACGCTTGTCACGCGTGCCTCGGCTGTGCTGGTAGACAATGATCCCCGCTCGCCCCACCATCGCTGTGTCTGGTGGCCGGGACGTATTCGCTCTCTCGTTCAGTAAGTGATGGCTGTGCCGGCTTTGCAACAAGGGGCAACGCGCGCACGGGCCATCTGCGTGGTCGCTGTAGACCGCGCGTGGAGCAGAACCGGCCGTCTTGTGGGGTCCTGCGTACCTCTCTCTCTCTCACACACACACTTACCGCGCTTTGCCTTCCCCGTCCCCTTCCCACTCCACCTTCTTGGCTTGCCTCGCATCTGGTGCTGTGTGTTTTTTCCTGCCTCGCGCAGTCGCCCCTCACATCGCTTGCGGTATCTCCCCATTTTCTCTCTCTCTCACGCCATCCATCGCGTGTACTATCCCTACGTACCGGTGAATTTGCAGTCATGTCCAGCGCAGATACGGAGACAGGTGCACACCAACCAATGATTGTGCTGCACGCTGGTGCGGGCACCATCCTGCGCTCCAAGATGACCGCCGAGCAAGACAAGGCCTACCGCGATGGCTTGCGTGCGGCCCTCGAAGCTGGCTGGTCAGTCTTGCAGCGCGGGGGGAGTGCCTTGGACGCTGTCACGGCCTCGGTCATGTCCATGGAGGACTCGCCCCTGTTCAATGCGGGTCGTGGTGCCGTCTACACTTCGCTGCGTACCCATGAGATGGATGCGGCCGTCATGTCCGGCAAGGACCGTGCCTGTGGGGCGGTCGCGGGCATTTGTGGGCCACGTCATCCCGTGCTGGCGGCGCGCGCGGTGATGGAGCGCACGGAGCACGTTTTCTTGGCGGGTGAAGGCGCGCGGCGTTTCTTGGATGCGCAGCACGACCTCGAGAAGCAGGCGCCGGAGTGGTTCGGGACCGAGTCGCGGCTGACGGCGCTGAACGCGGAACTGGCGCGTCGTGCCGCAGGCGAGCCCGATGATGGCGATGCCTCACGCAAGCACGGGACAGTGGGCGCCGTCGCGCTGGACAGCCACGGGCACCTCGCGGCAGCCACGTCCACAGGTGGCATGACGGCCAAGCTCTCGGGGCGTGTGGGAGACAGTCCCGTGATCGGCGCCGGTACGTGGGCCGACGACCGCACCTGTGCCATCTCGGCGACAGGGCACGGCGAGTTCTTCATTCGACTCGCCGTCAGCCACGAGGTGGACGCCCGAATGCGACTGGCGGGACAACCGCTTCAGAAGGCAGCTGCGGATGTCATTGCCGAAGGCGGCCACCTTGGCGCCACCGGCGGCCTCGTGGCTGTCGATCGCGAAGGCAACATTTCCATGCCCATTAACTGTGAAGGCATGTACCGCGCGTGGGTGGATCGGCAGGGCCAGATTCACACTGCCATCTTCGCCGACGAAACAGACGCCGCTGGAAACCCAGCGGCCTGAGAGAGAGAGAGAGAGCGAAGTCCACATCGCCGAAAGAACAAACGGACCGTGAAACAACACGCTCACATGCAATACTCATGTGTATGCAATGCACGCTGATGGAGGAAACATACTTTTCTCAATTCGTGCTTTCTTTTTCTCGCACACGGAGACTCTTCGCACCTATCGCACCTTTCCAACTTCCTCTTTTTAAACAAAATCAATGCACACAAGCAAAATACCCAGCAAGGCGCTGGAGGCGATTGAAGTTGTCGCGAAAGGACCTGGCGCCCGATCGCTCTCTGCGCTGGCACACGCCCGTTCAGTGTTGTTTCTCGTGCCCGATTGTGTCCACCTACCCTGCATGTGTTCTCCCACTCACCGCGCATCCCGCTCACACCCCAATCCCCTCACCTCACAGCTACCTTGATTTCTTTGCGTTTCATTACCCAGCACCAGACAGAGACTGAGAGGAAGACCATTCGATCAGTGCACGCACACGTATCGTCGCACAGATCTCCCCTTACCCGGTTCTCTTTTCATTTCACTTTATCACCTTCAAAAGTCCACACACACACACACCTCCGCCACAACGCTTTTTCACATCATGGGCTTCCTCGCTGACGCGCTCGTGATGCTGCGCGTGAAGTGGCAAATGCGCTCCGTCACGATCAGCATTGATCCTGCCGACGAGGACCTCGCCTACTGCTACGACGTCCTCCAGGCGGTGTCGCGCTCCTTCACCGTTGTCATCAAGCAAATCACCGATAAGGACCTGCGCGACGGCATCTGCCTCTTCTACCTGGTGCTCCGTGCGCTCGATACGGTCGAGGACGACATGAGTGTTCCGCTCGAAACCAAGCTGGCAGAGCTGCCCAAGTTCCACACGCACCTGCACGAACCGACCTGGAACATGACGGGCGTCGGCAAAGGTCGTGAGCTGGAGCTTCTCGAGCAGTTCCCCCGCGTCACCCGTGAATTTCACAAGCTGCGCAAGGAGTACCAGAACGTCATCGAGGACATCTGTGTGCGCATGGCGAAGGGTATGTGTGAGTTCCTGCAGCGCCCCGTTGTCACCAAGGAGGACTACAACCTGTACTGCCACTACGTCGCGGGTCTGGTGGGCCACGGCCTGACGCGGCTCTTTGCCAGCTGCGGCTTCGAGGACGCCACGGTCGCCGACGACCTCGTCAACGCCAACCACATGGGTCTCTTCCTTCAGAAGACGAACATCATTCGTGACTACTTCGAGGACATCCGCGAGGAGCCTCCCCGCATGTTCTGGCCCAAGGAAATCTGGGGCAACTACGCGGAGAAGCTGGACGAGTTCCGTGACCCCAACAACAAGGTGAAGGCTCTGCAGTGCCTCAACGCGATGGTGGCCGACGCCATGACGCACGTGCCTTTCGTCGTTGACTACATGGCCTCCCTGCACGATCCCTCCATTGTGCGCTTCTGCGCCATTCCGCAGGTCATGGCCATGGGCACGCTCTCCGCGGTCTACAACAACGCCGACACCTTCCAGATCAAGGTGAAGATGACTAAGGCCGACTCCTGCCGCGTCATGCTCTACGCCGCGGATCTCTACCAGTCCTTCAGCATGTTCAAGAAGTACTGTGTGGCAATGGAAAAGGAGCTCGACCCCGCGGACGCCAGCACCCCGCTGCTGCGCGAACGCCTTCACCAAGGCATTGCGAAGATCGACGCGCTCCTACAACAGCAGCAGCCGCCTGTCACCTACACCCGCAGCCTCCTCACACGGTACCCCGCGCTTGGCGGCCAGCTCGTGACCAAGGTCGTCGACGCCGTGACAGGCTACTTCAACGGCAACAGCAACCTTGTCAGCGGAACATCCAGCTGAAGGTGCACACGGACCGACGCCAAAGCAAACAAACAGAAAAGGTAAAGGCGAAACAATAACAATTTCTGTTAAAGCAAAGCTGCCGAGCAAAGCCGTAAACCCTAAGCGTAAAAGCTCTGCTTGTCTGGTATTCCCTTCCATCCGTTTCCTCCGTGTGTGCCTCGCCGCAGTGAGATGGATGGAAGGGACGCGACGAAGCAGGTATGTGCTTCGTCCGAAAGGTGTCGCACCTCCTTGTTGATCCTTTAGTGTTTTCGATTGCTTTCACGCCCTTCTTTTCTGTTTTTTTTCTCTCTCTGTAGCTCACGTCCAAGGTAGTGCCTGTGGTGCGGTAATTGCCAGCAAGGCGACTCTGCAAGTGACGGGCTGTTCACTTTTCTTCTACTCTGTTTCCGATGTGATGGCAGTTGATGTACAGGTGCTTCAGTCTCTCTTGCTTCTTTGTTTCTCTTCACCCCTCTCTCTCTCTCTTCCAGCACATTTTTTTTTCGACTACCTCATTCAGCATCTGCCTTTCTTCCTCTCCTGTTGATGCCTGCATCATGTCTGTGACACTCGGAAACGCTGTGATCTCTTTGTCCCTTCCTTCAGTCGTCACTGTAGCGGGGCTCTTCTTTTTTTTTTGGCGTCGTTAGACGTCTCACGTCCGGTTGCATGCAACGTGTGATCGTCTTGTTCCCTCCGCACACGTCTTCTCTGGTGTTCGGTTTTGTATACTTTTTTCTTGTTCGTCATTGTGGGTTCCTGTGCGCCTCTGACGGTGTTGCGCAGCACAGCGGCTCATCCAATGATTGACTCAGCATCGGTGAAAAAAAAAGATGAAAGTGCGTGGTGCACGGCACAAAGGCTCGCGTGTGGGGCCGCGCGTGCCCGCGTCACGTCGCCAAGTGCACCTCTGTGCGAAGGTGTGCGTCTACGTGCAGGCATGTGCGCGGACTGATTCAGCTTGCCATGAATTGTGTTGGCCTCATGATTGTTGAGGCAGCAACGTGCACAAAAGAAGTGCTTCATGCAGACACACGCACCTTGAGCGGCACCCTCTCCGCATCTCCTCTCTCTTCATTTTGCACCTTCTTGCTCTTACCTGCGTACCTACGTGTGTGTGTGTGTGTGTGTGCGTTCGTCACCAGTCGCCTTACTTCTACTCATTCATTCCCTGCTTGCTGGTGTTGTGTTAAATTCACTTGTGTGTGTCTTCCTTGCATGCCTGTGTAGATCTCCGCGTGCTTTCCGTGCAACGACGCCACCGAACACCACAAAAGAAAAGAATATCAGACTCAGAGAAAATCATTGGACAGCCGAATGCCTTCCGTCGCCATCTCTGACTTGCTACAAACGTGCACCAAGGCAGCGCTTGTCGCGCAGCACTACACAGCGGTGGACCTGCTTCACCTGCACGAGCTCGTCGACACGGAGCGTAGCACCGCTCGCACAATCCTTGACTTGCCAGACGAGAAGCGAGCGCAGCTTATCGCCACTTTAAAGGGGTCGGTGAGTGTGGATGTGAAGGACGTCCTCTCGTACAAGGAGGGCAGCGCGTCTCAGGACTTGGTGACATCGGCGGATGTGCTGACGCAAGCCATCATCGCCGAGGCGCTACGCCGTGCCTTCCCCACGGAGCCCTTCACCATTGTTGGTGAGGAGGAGGCAGCGACGAGCGATGTCACCGCCACAGCCCTGCGTTGCCTTGACACGTACTGGGATGTTGTGGAGGTGCCTTTCCATGAGGACCTCACCAAGCGCGCCAAGGCCAACGTGCAGTGCGATACAGTGGACGCCCCCACAATCGAGGCGCTTCGGATGCGCATTGGCATCTTCATCGATCCCATCGACGGTACGAACTGCTTCGTGGATGGCGTGTGGGAAGCCCCCATGACGCTCATCGGCATCACCGTCGATGGCGTGCCCATCGCTGGCGTGGTGAACCGCGTCTTCCTCTACCCTCTGCACTCCGGCACGTCAGAGAGCAGCCTGTCGTACGTGTGGGCCCCGCGTGCGGATGCCGTGCACGGCGCCTCCTTCATGGTGCACGAGGGACACGCGATGGATATTGGCAGCCTGCGGCCGCCGTCGCTGGCAGCCCCCGGTGATGTCTTGCGTGTCGTGCAGTCGAGCACCACCAAGGAGCAGCTGCTGCAGTCCGTTGATGCAAAGCTTCACCCCACCGAGCTCTTTCACGCGCGCGGTGCCGGCAACAAGCTCTTCTTCCTTATTGAGGGGGCGATGCACTACCGAGGCGAGGCCGCGAACCGCAAGCTGCTGAGCAGCGACCCCATCGACCTCTTCATCTGCCCTGGCCACACGATCAAGCGATGGGATACCTGTGCGCCACACGCCTTCCTGCTGGCCCTCGACGGCGAGATCTTCGACATGGACGGCGCACCGGTCCGATACCCGCTGGACGTGCCGTCAGAAGTCGATGCCAAGGAGCGCCACAGGCGGCGAACGGAGCTCCCTGTCGGCGTGGTGGCGGTCAACCTGCACACAAAGAAGGAAGCCGCGCGCCGCCTTGGTTGGTAATGGCGGCAGCAAACGAGAGGTCTGACACGTGGAGGGGCACGGACTGGGTAGGTTCTGCCTCGTACTTGAGTGCGAGACGGTCGCGTTGTTAGTGTTACTGCTGTTCTCGTTGACCTCTAGTATCTGCGGTTGTTGTGCGTGTCCGTTCTTATCCGCAGCGTTGCAGAGCCACTGCTTTGCATCTACGGTTCGTCACACACAGAGAGACAGATGCCGACCATCGACACGCACCGTCGGCATTGTCTTTGTTTTCATTCTGCCTGTAAAAGGCTTGCTTGCTTGGTATGTTCTCTTTTTTTTTTTGTGCGCGTCACCTCCGCTCTTTATGTTCCCTTTCTCTGTCTTTGCGTGGTGTGCGACTGCTTGTCTCACGGCCGGAGAGGCTGAGCGACCACGTGCCCCCTTTATCATCTCCCCTCTTCATCTGCGGGATGTACCGCTGGTTTTTCCTACCAGATTGCTCTTCGGATGCACATGTTCGTGTTTGCCCATAACATACGAAAAAACGTGAACAGCGCTGTTTGCTCGTCGGTGAACGAAGAGAGGAAAGAAGAAAAGGTAAAGAAAAGAGAATGGCGTGTGGCGGTCGTGAACGAGTGTCTATTAGGGCTATGCCACTCCTAGCCTTGCAGAATGTCTTGCTTCTGTGTACCAGCAGTGCCATGCCTTGGTGAGTCGGCGCAAGTGTGAAGCCGCACTTACGCACAGGCAATAGGACAAAAGCATACCAGACGCATGTCGCAGCCAACGACACAGCAATTCGTCCCTCTTTCTCCCCTTCTCTCTTCCTCTCTGTGGTTGCTACTTCTCTCCGTGCCCCTGCCACAGGCCCCACCGGCAGTGCCACTCCCTTTTTTTTTTTTGTGTGTGCTTTGTGTGTCTGTGCCGACGACGCACCTCATTGTGTGCGTTCCCATATTTCCCAAAGGAGAGGAGAAAAAAACGCCTGTCTCCTCCGGGCGCACGTGTCTCTTCAGGGCCGAGGGATGGACATGGCTGTGGACCTCGTGGCGGGTGGCGTCAGTGGCGTCGTCACCGCCGCCGTCGGCTACCCGTTCGACACGCTCAAGGTGCTCATGCAAAACTACGGTGGGACCTACTTCCACGGCTATCGCGACTGCGTACAGAAGGTCTATCAGCAGTACGGCCTCGCAGGCTTCTACAGCGGTGTGCCGGCTCGCCTCACCTCGGCGGCGGTTGAGTACTCGCTGACGTTCGGTGGCTACTACGGTGCAATGCGCCTGGCCGGCGCGGACCTCAATAACCCAACGTGGTGGCAGATTGCCCTCGGCGGTGCTGGCGGTGGCTTGGCGACGACCGCCGTCCTCACGCCGCTGGAGCTCGTCAAGTGCACCATGCAGGCCGCCGATGTGGCGTCGTCCTCGTCGGCACATGGTGCGGCTCCACCGCGAAGCACAGCAGACTGTGTGCGCATCATCTACCACCGTGGTGGTCTGCGCGGCTTCTATCAGGGCGGCATGCCGATGCTCCTCCGCGAGGTGCCAGGGACGGCGCTCTGGTGCGGTGCGAACGACCGCCTCCGCTACTGGCTCACGCCGGCGGAGGAGTCGACGGCCAACCTGACCGTCAGTCGCTCCCTCCTGGCCGGTGGCCTCAGTGGCGTCATTTACAGCGTGTGCATCTTCCCCTTCGACGTGATCAAGACTCGGGTGCAGGTCGATCCGGCCTTTCGCCATCTCTCACTGTGGCAGTCGGCAACACGGCAGTACGAGGAGGGCGGGGTGCGTGCCCTGTACCGAGGCTTTGGCGTCGCGGCAGTCCTCAGCTTCCCGGCGAGCGCGCTGACCTTCGGTGTTTTCCAGCTGACGGCGCGAACCTTGTCAGCGAAGAAGTGTCAGCCTGAACTGTTCAGCAACAGCCACGTGTTGGTGCAGGACGACCAAGACGAGAGAAGCTAGACCGTCAACTACTGAGCCCGGTCGCGATCAGATTCGTTTCGTGTAGGTATATTATGAGCCATTGTTTTGTTTTGTTTTTGCTTTTGAGCTGTCTTCTTCACACTATTACTTGATTCGTTCGCTCATTTGCCCTCCGCACTTAACGACAGACTTGTACCTTCATCAGTCGAGTCCTTGAACGAGGAAACGTCGGCGAACCCTCAGTCTCCACATCACCACTACTTCTGCGTGAAGCGACTTGTCCTAAGAGATTCACCCCAGCCTACTCCTTCCCCATTTCTTCCTCCACTGCACCATAGCACGTGTTTTTTGCGCGGTGCGCACGCAGACAAGAATACTCATACAAAACAAAGAAAGAAGGAGTGCATCCCTGCCACTACCATCTCTGGAGAACCGTTTGCTTTTTCTTTTTTTTCTTCCTCAGTGTGGATGCCGCCGACGCCAGCAGCAGCGCCGGAGCAAAGGTTAGGTAGTCGCGATGCCCTTGAGCGTACCTTCGCGCGCGCCGCGACTCAGCTGACGGAGCTGTACAAGGAATCGACGAACGCCTATGAGGCAGGCTACCACGACGCGCTCTTGTACGTGCAGCGCTATGTGCTCCTCACATCACCTTCCACGGAAAACGCCTCTGCACAACCTTTGACCTCTTCGACGGCGCTGCCGGTTGACCGCGCCACGGCGTACACCACCGCACCGGTCAGCACCATTCGCACAGACAAGATTCTACAGTTCCTGCAAACAAGCGCTGAGCGTCGTCGCCAGCGTGTCAACGCAGCACGTGGCACATCGACGTACCGCCGTCGCCTGACCCGTGAAGGTCCCGAAGTCTTCAACCGGGAAGATACTGGTCGATACGCCCTCGGCGACGGCGTGAACGACGCAGACGCGACGGGCGAGTATGCGAGCAGCAGCGCCAGTACCAACGGCGTGAGTGAAGAGATGGCCGACATCGACGCAGACTCACTGGAAGCGGAGATGTGGGAGCTGTGCATGCCTTACCAACGGCGGCGGCTGGAAGAGGCTGAAACTCGCTGATCACATCATGCTGATGCGCTACGGTTGTATATGGGGAAAATGTTTGGCTGCTCTCTCACCTCGCCAGTTTGTGTGATCTGATTGGAGCGTGTCTTCTGCTTCCTTTTTCCTCGATTGCCCTGTTTACGAGGGTTTATTGCACGTCTTCTCGTTCTCCCGCCCTCGCCCCGCCACAAAACAGCTTCCGTGTCGAGCACGGCAATTTCAACACCACAATAAAATCAATTCCGTGGACGACAAGTACGTATTGCACCACCTCACAGACACTCTCTGAGCACTGAGCTCTCTTCTCGTGCTTCGCCCGTCTGTAGACGCAGCATCAATGATCACTGGTCTCTCCCTCACCCACTCCCGCTCGCTGCCCCTCCCTTTTTCCCGCGCACATGGGCACAACACACATATATGCATACACGTAATGCGAAGCCCAAAGTGGACTTCCCAATGCAGAACGAGTCGTACAGTCGTGACACCCACAACATCCTCTTCAAGGAGGACTTCGACTACGAAGGCCGTGTACGTGTTGAGAAGCACAAGGACCAGCTGCAAGACGAGTACGAGGCGTACCTCGCAGCACACCCAGAGGTCAATCCGATGCTGCACGACATCGTCCACCACCTCTTGACAGTACAGCCCGAAGAGCCGCTGAAGGAATTGCAGTCCTACGTGCGATCGCGGCGTGGGCTGTGAGGGGTGGTGCAGCGAGACAGATCGAATCGCAGTTTCGTTCTTTTTTTTTTCTTTATCCACCATGTACATGCGTCGTTGCTCCCCTCAAAGAAATTGTCACGTATCGGGAAAACAAGCCCCCCGTGCTGGTGAGAAGTCGCATTGTAGAGCACCCATTCGCTTCTCGCTCAGCAATGGTTCCTTCACACCACTCCATCTCCACCTTTCACTCGCTCTCTTCCTTCACTCCTCATGTTGATTCTTTGTGGGATTTGCCTTTGCTTTTCGGGGAAGTACTGTGTCTGACGTGTCTACTCGGCTTCCGCTCGTCTCGCCCACACGCGCCGCCTTTGATTCGCGGGAGAACAAGTGACGTGTGCCGAAAAGAAAAGAAGCAGCTGTTCGTCATGTCATTCGGCTTCGGTGCGGCCGCCCAGCCGGCAACTGGGGCTGCCACGGGCGGCTTCGGTG